>VNKC01001499.1:73301-138900 GCA_008042775.1 Drosophila pectinifera | reverse complement strand
GGATGACAGCCAAATGCCGTTTATATTCGGAATTGCCGCTAAAATCTTAATTATTTAATAATAAAATATTGCCTTAAAAATGATTTGACCAAAAATAATTAATTAATAAAAAATATGCAGATTAATTAACCAAATAAAAAACGAGCATAGAAAAGCTTTCCGAATTGAAATTAAGGCTGTTTTGGCTTAATTATGGTTATTTTTGACACTGACTTTTCCAAAAAATTAGGGTATTAAAATACCTACTAAAAAATACGTATCTTTGAAGTCTTCTTGAGAGCATAACTCAAAAATGATTAGATAGCCAAGTGCCGCCCATTTTCCGATTCGCCGTTAAAATCGTAATTATTTAGCAATAAAATATTGGAAATATTCCGAGCGGATCCTGATCCACGGCAATGATCTTTATATTCTGTGGGATATGCTTAAATTGTGGACGAATCTTTCGGGAATTCATCATCGGGAAATCCGTCAAAAGTGGAGCATCCAATATCGACCAAATGGCAAATTGGGTTTTCGCTTGCTCATAGCTTAGGCCGAAGTTACCAATGATTAACTGGAAGAGAAGCATGTTTTATAAATAACGAAAATAGAGAATAAATATCAAATATAAATATCATACTTTGATGAGTGACCAAAAGTGTTCCGTTGACTGTACCAAAAAAGAAAAAGACACTAGATTCGAGCTGTTGGTTGGGTTGGGTTTTCTCTACCTAGATTTAACTTCTCAGAGGAAGTCTGTCTAATTTTACTGACATTTTAGTGCTACGTCATTAACAATCGATTTCCAGATCAGCAATCCAGAGATCCTGGCAGATACCCCAGAGACTTTAGTGAGACATGCCCCCTTCCCTGTATGTGGCGAATAAAACTCTTCGAGATATATATTGGTTTTATTTATATTTATTTAAATTGTAGATGATCTCTAACGTTTTGAGTTTCTTTTACATACAAACATTTTGGTTTTGGTTTGTTCCTTTGTTATGTCTTCAGTTTTTGTATATTATTATTATTTTTACTTCTTTGTTAATATTATTTTAAATTTTCAATTCAACGATTCAAATTCTGTCATCATTATCATTATCGAGCTTAGTAAGAAGATTCTGTGGCTCGCTTCGTACTCGATTTTTTAAAACTTTTCCATTGGGCCATTAGCTACACATTATCCACTTGTGGGGTCATTACAGAGAGAGAAAAGGAGCTCAAGACTTGAGGAGAATTGTATTTCCACATACGTACGTTATAATAATAATAAGTATATAAATATTTTTGCCATATACAAGTTAAATAAATCTGATCAGCTGCGTCTGGGACAACCAAAGCAATTTTAATTAGGCTAACAAATTAGATTAGATACAATGTCTAAACTTTGTCTAACCTATAATCTTGGTTCCACTTTCCATCATGCATCCTTTATTCCTGCGGCGGCTCCTGGCCTCGTTTCCTCGTATCCTTTGGGATTTTACAAAAGGTCGTGTGTGTGAGTCGGAGGAATGTCCCTTTAGCTGACATTTGAATCGGATTAATTAACATTACCTCCGCTCTGTGTGTTTACTCTTCATGAATTTCACTTATAAATGTTTTAACTGCTATTAAAGTAATTTTAGTTAGTAGTGGTGTGCGAGTTGCTTCTGTGTGTGAGTGTTTGACTTGTGTGTGTGTGTGCGTGTGTGGAGCAAAGAGGTGTATATGAGCTTTAGAAAAATATGAATTATGTTTGATTCCATTCCATTACATCATTCCACTCTATTATTCCGTTTAGTACTTTGAAAAATATGCAAAAAGTTTAGTCGATATACTGTACTGTATACTGTATACTGCGGTTATGAATGCTATTAATGTTGCTATTATTACTTATGGTATTTAGTTTTTGCCATCTCTCTTGATTCGAAAGTTGAGCTAAGTTCGACGAAGAGGAGGAGTTGAAATTATAGTCGCTTCCGTATATATATGAGTATTTCGATTAATAAAAATTTACGAGAAAAATATAGTACATATGTATGGGTATGTATGTAGCAATTTGTTATTTCTCCATTTACTAAATATACATATATATATATCTTTAAATTTATATATCTGTATATATATAGAGCGACTTTTTGTCTCGAAGGTAAATGAATAACTTTGTTGTTGTTGTTGTTGTTCTGTTTGTTGTGGTTGTTGCTTGTGGCTTAATTAAATTGTCAATAAATATATATATCGCTTGTCGTTAATTTTTATCTATAATTACATACAATTATTGAACTCTTTGGTTCTTGATCTTCCGCATTGCTGGTCGAGTTATTTCCCCGAAAATCCAGCAACATTGTAATCTCTATTTCATGCAACATGGCCAAATAATCGGGAAACTAAAGGTAAAAAATAACAAAATGGCTGGTTTTATTTTTGAATAAATAGTTTTATTTGAAAATGGTTTTTGCATTGTTTTTTGTTCATTTTTTTGTTTCTTTTTGGTAGAATTTTACAAGTTGAATGGAAAATACATACGTATTAAATATTACAGTATTTGGTTGTTTGGGCTTTCGGGGCTGGGATATAGAAGGGCTTGAAATATGGTGGTGACCTGAATTAAATGCCTTGAAGTGTATGGAGTTCGCTGATCGGTGTTTAAGCTCTTAAAAAAAATTGTACGGACAACACAACTTTAGAAAAGCTTCACTGGATGAACTGCTGCTGGGTTTGTCCAATCAAAGAATCAAAGAACAACTTCTTTATCTTATGCTCGGTTGTCCTTTGTTCTTCTGTTGTTCTGAATGTCAAATAATATAATTATTTCGCTAATAAACTTACTTAGTTGATGTTTAAGTTGTGTTGTGTGTGTGTGTTTGTTTTTGTGTGTGCGTTTTACATAAATTAGACTTAAAAACTATAAAACATAAATATGGATTGGATTGCCGTCCAACTATAGAGCAAGAGCACAAGTTAGGGGGGTGGAGAGGAGTAGGAGTAGGTGGAGAAGAAGACTGAGCTGAGATACAAAACAAAAGATACTCTATATAAAAATAACAATATATAAATTCTCATTGCAGCTAAAATCAAGAAATGCACAAAGGACCACATACACAATGCGAATGCGGCTACAAAGCATATACACAAACATATACACGTAATTGGTAGTTGGTAATATATAATTAGAATAATAATAATAAGTCTAATGAAACAATTCAACATACTCGCGGGATTAAATGCCATTCGCTAAATACAGTTTACAGTTTGACATACATAAGATACATGTATGACGACGATTGTTGTTACCATTAAAAGTAGAGTTTGTTTTCTATAAATATTATTACATACAATTCTTAGTTTCATTGATTTGGGAGATTTGAGTTCTGCGTTCCGTTTCACATTACTTTCTTTTACTTTTGATTCGTATTGTGTGTGTGTTGTGTGCGCGTGTGTTGTGTGCGTATTTGTGCGTAGAGATATGGCAAAAATATATAGCATGCTTTTGTGCGCCGCCAAAAGTTGAATTATTTTGATCTTCGCTGATTTGTAGTTTCGCTCTCCGCTTAAATGCAACAAAATCATTATGAATTACAACAAAATCAGCTCGTTAAGTGAATTAAATTAAATATGTATGTAGTTGTCCAGTGTAGAGTGTGTGTTGAGGTGTGTGTTTTCCAGCCAAACGTCTTTCTATACACGTAAATTCAACAAATTACAATTTACATTGAAATGTGATCAATCGCTACTGCCGCTCTTCTTTACATAAATTAGTTAAGTGGCCACATACATATGCGTTTTACTTTACGTTTCTCCGGGTTTAGTTTTAGTTTTTGCTTCGTTTTTCCTTGTAAATACAATAGATAGAGTTTTATATCCTCGTTCTCATTTATCTTTAAATCTTTAAATTAGACTTAACGTTAAAGATTTGCTCATTATCTTTCTTATTTGTGTTTCTCCCTTCCTTTCTTTCTTTTGGTTTGTTCGTGTGTGTTTATGTTATGTTATGTAATATTATTTACCTTTTAGCCCACACGCTGACACGCAATTCAAATTAATAGTTATCATTATTATTTCTTAGCTCATCTGCTTTTGTTGCCGTTTGGATTTGGTTGAAACTCTTTCGAACTTAAGTCTAAACAAGCATGATGCAAATGCAGAGCGTTGATGGCATGAATAATTCCAAAGAGAGATTGCAACAGGAAACATTTAATATATAATATTTATATATATATATATTTAAATATATATGTATGTATATGTATAGAAGTGTATCGCTTTTGTTTTTGTTCGTTCTTACTTTCTTTTTGGTTTAATAAATACATGAGGAAACTAAACGCTACCCAATAAATTATGAAGTTCTATCAAAAATTATTCAGACCAAACAACAACTATATATATGCAATGCTTGCGCTTGTGTTTCGAGAGTGTGCGTGTTGGTGTTGATGGTGTCATGTCGTACATGTGGCCTTGCATAATGCATATGTATGTGTTTGTTGTATATATGTATGTATGTATAATAGGAAATGCCTTTCAATCAAACTTCTGCTACCAATCAATCAATTCAATCCTCAGTGTCAGTGTCAGCTGCCTCGTTATCTTCATCGCTCGCCCCGAACTGACATTGTATCTGCACCAAATATTATCGATATTATGTAATGTACTTGTCGCTTATTTCCTTATATAATTCATCATCAATCCGGGATCTCCGTCTCCGTCCATTCGTCCGCGCGTTTTGTTAAACAAATAAAAGTTCTTTGGGCTTCGCTTGTTCAGTTTTTAAGAGTCCTGTGGTGTCCAGAGTCCGGTGTCCCGTGTCCTGTGTTCTGTATGTAGTTGAGGTTGGTTACTATCATCGTTTTGTTGCTCTCTTAAATTTGTTTGGTTTTTTGATCAATGCTGGTGGGTTGTTGTTGTGCTCCCGCGCTGCTCTTTAATACCGTTACGGTGTTCCCTGCTAACGCCCCCATTTCTGCTCCACATCATCTCGTTCTCGGTCCCGATCGGATCCTTAGTACAGTCCGCAGCCGCGCAGATTGTTTGCTATGATGACATCGGTGACAGCATCGAATACAAACTGAATGTTATTGGTATCTGTGGCGCACGTCATGTGGCAGTAGATTTCTTTTGAGGTTGATTTGTTTTTCGCTTCAAATTGAGCCTGAATGTAAGCAGCCGCCTCGCCGTACTCCTGTCCACCTGGAATAGCCGAAAAGAGGAGCATTTAGAGACCAGAGACCAGATAGATCGAAAGAGATAACTCACCTGTGTATTCGGGGAAGCAAATTGTCAGGGGACTCTTGCGGATCTTCTCCTCGAACAGATCCTTCTTGTTCAGGAACAGAATGATCGAGGTGTCCGTGAACCATTTGTTGTTACAGATCGAGTCGAACAGTTTGAGGGACTCTTGCATGCGGTTCTTAAATAAAAACAGGAGGGTTTTGTTTATTATTTGTGTAAATTTCATGGTAGTCCGTTAATGAAAACAGCTCAATAGTAAATCTTTTAAATAAAATACGACTTAAATTCGTACCGTGGTTTCATCCTCATGCAAGACCTGATCGTACTCAGACATGGCCACGCAGAAAATGATCGCTGTGACATCCTCGAAGCAATGTATCCATTTCTTTCGCTCCGACCGCTGGCCGCCCACGTCGAACAATCTATAAGAGATAGATATTAAATATATATAAAGAATCTCTATTGTTTAAGACAAGAGTCACTCACTTGAAGTTGAGGTTTTTGAAGGAGAAGTGTACCTCAACGATGCCAGTGGTCTTGACGCGAGTACGCAAGATGTCCTGTTCAGTTGGCTGGTAGTCCTTGGCGCCTAACCGATCCAAATCATCAAGGAAACTGCAAGGAAATAGAGCAAAGAGAGAATATGTTACAGTTGGCGTGCAAAAGCATTTCAGTTCCCACTGACATCACATCGCTTGACCAGACAAATGTTTGCCCAGCCATCCTACATCCTCCATCCTCCGAAATTCCGGCCGTAGCCCCCAAGTCTTGAGCAAACAATTAAGGCGCAGACCGAAGCGCTGAGCAAACAATTAAAAACAAAAAACCTGCGCGCGTGTCCTGGCCACAAGAAGTGGGGGAGACACGAGCCCAGCACCCGCCACACATGCCACAAGAGACCGGGACCATTAGTTGGTTATGCAAACGGCTTGGGCCCATAATCTGCATACATACATGGGCACAGGGCTGCAGGAACTACATGGCTATTCCAAGCCATGATTCCCATTTCCGTGACTTGTTTCTGCCTCTAATTTCCGTGCTTACGAGCCTTATCTGCAATTTGTTTTATTTGCCTATTGTGTAACCAAAGCCATCTCCCAGATACATTTACAGATACAGAAACAGATACAAATGAGATGGGAGTCTGCGTGCGAGTAAGAGCGTCAACAAGTAGGTCATTCAAGAGGAGAAGGAGTGCGAGGGGGGCAGTGGCAGTAGCTCCAGTGTCCAGTTTGCTTACTTCATGTGGCCCGTAATTAACTTGGGGCACGCAATGCCTCAAGAAACAAAGGGCTGAGGCGGAGGAGACTCGGCTAATTTTATTTGTTGGCCAGGTTTGGTGAGGTCGTAAATAGTTTTTTCAGGGGAATGAATCTGCGCTGGTTATCGCATCAATCTCCGCTTGACTTGCTCTGTTGCCCAAAATCAGATTCATTCATTGGTCAACTGGCTTTCGCTTCAATTACACGCACAATTGCCCAGCAACAAGGTGGCTTGACTTTGCCAAAGAACGCCCAAGATAGGGCCTGGACCTCCTCAACTCCTCATCGCTGCGGAAATCGGTCCCAGTCATGCTCGCCCCGGCGTAACCACAACGACGGCACTTTTCATGCGGAATGGTTTAGCGCAACTCTAAAAGTGCATAATCAAAACAAATATATATATGCCCCCAAATATCTGTTACAATTTCTTGTACAAACGTTAATTGAACGGATGCAAACAGTTCGGGGCCTGGGATTGGGCAAGCCCTACCGCTTGGTTAGCACTTCGCATGCCAAGATCTTATTTAACATGTCCATCATAAAAGTTTTTCTTTCTGTTTACTGATCCAAAACCGCAGACACACATGCATCTGTAATTTGTAAGCCCGGAAAATGTGTTGCAATCTCGCGGCAAGTGGCGCTAAGTTTTGGTTTCTTGATGACAACGCGAGTTTGTAAGTAGTCCATAAAAGTGAGCTAGCGCTAGAATAATTGTCGAAAGTCAAGAAGAACTAGAATAACTAGATCATTTAAATAAAGTAAGTAGTTGGCTTACTTATTCTTCATTAAATGTGTTTCATACAACAAAATATATATAAAGTGCTGAAAAATCATTGATTTCTTCTTATATCTCCCAACTATACTTTCAAATTTTTAACCAACTTACTACAACTAAGCTTTAGAATATGTAAGTAGTTGGTTTACTTTTTCTTTATGATATATGTTTAATACAACAATATATATATAAAGTGCTGAAAAATCATTGCTTTCTTCTTGTATCTCCCAACTACACTTACAAATTGTTAACCAACTTACTCCAACTGAGAAAATCATTTATTGAACCCATTTACCAGTTACCTTTGTCTTTGTGGCTTACCGCCTCTCTTTAATTAAGCGATTTGCTTGCAATTTAGCCAAGCAAATGGCTCGTTAGTCTCAGCAGCGATTGTAATAATTTATTTATTTTACATAACCCGCAATTTTAAACTGAAAACCTAGCTCCTCATTAATGTCAATCAATGCTGCCTGTAAACAGTTATATATTAACACCAACTTTTGCTTTTTGATTAGCATTATTTAGGTACTTTCAGTTTCATTTTGAATTTTAAAATTATGTTATTCACGCCAGAAGCCAACTATTTTCTGCCTAGATAAAACCGCAGAAAAACAACAGAGAGCCGGAGATGCGGCAGCAATTAGCAGAAATATCATAAATGACAAAGCCAACAAGAGCGCGCCAAAAGATGACGAAAAGCCAACTTCAGATACACACACAAAAATAGGGCAGTAGTTCACAAAGATTTGGTAGCTTTATAATTTGGTATCTTTATCTTTCGATCTATTTTAAGCTTACTTTGGATGGATTTCTAACTTTTATTAGTTCAGTTGATCTAACAAAAGATCATTTTGAACTTCCATAATGTGAAAACTATATTTTGAAAAATGTAGGTTTAATACTATAGGAGAATTAATAAGATTTATGTAACTCTTTCTGTATAAACTCGATGCATATCATATTAGCTTTATTTGTATATTATTTCTTATCAGTTTCAACCTATATTCATGCTCTTATTTTGTCTCCGTGTAGCCTAAAGTCCATAGCGTACACAGTATAAGTAGACTAAGAAGCCCGGTGATCGCGTTTAGTGCGTCGCGGTTGGTCTACGAGGCAACACCAGCTCAGAAACCATAGCTCCAGAGCTCCATAGCTTTCGGTTTCGGTTTCAGTTTCGGTATTCGGACTCGGATTCGCTTGGAGGCAGGTAGAGGCAGCACGGATCGGTGCAACATAACGACTCCGCGTTGCGTGACAAAAGACTTGGCGGATCTCCGCTGTCAGAGTGCCGCCGCTCGCTCTTTGAGTCCTTCGAGTGTTTGTGACTGAGTGTGGTTGTGCGTGTGTGTGGGAAATTGGCCAAACAACAATAGAAATTCGCAAGAAAAGACAACCAAAGCGGTTTTAATTGTGAACAAACAGACGCGGCCCGAGGTTCGTGGAAAATCGGTAACTAATTGATTGAAACTCCAACTCGAAACTCGATCAAACTGGAAATCCGATTCGAAGAAAAATTAACAATAAATAAGCGTTTAAGTGACTTTTCGCCAAAACTGTTTTTCCCCCGTCAATTTGGGCGTGCCAGGTAAACTAGTTGCACCTTGAAAAGCTGTCAAAGAAATCAACTGTTAACCGCCGTGAAAGGCCAATTGAATTATATTTTGTGTAAAAACTATTGGGAAAGTCAAGGAAATTGTTAAATCAAGAGGAGGAGACTTTCAAAGGCACCCGAAACAAGAGAAATTAGTACGAGGCTTAAGACTAATTGTTTTCGAGTTGCTCGAGGTTTCCAAAGAGTTCCATCATCTAATTTTGGCAAAAACTCTTCGAGACCAACTAGTTTGGGCCCGAAAAACGTCACAGGCAAAACAGGTCTCCACTACCAGCTTGATAGACCACTCTTTAAATAGGTTCTAAGTTCCAAGCTAATATTTAGGCGAGCTTCTTCTTTAAGGGCAAGACGAGGCTTTATATGAATTTATTAAGAGAGAATCATGGATCGTGTTTAGGGTCTGTAAAACATTTAAGATATCTTCAAAAAACTTTAATGATTTAAATTATTTAAAGAAAATGAGTTAGAAGCTAGTATTTAGGTGAGATGTTCCAGGGCATGTCTATCCTTTTATCTCTAGGTTACTTTAAGTCTTGAAGTCTGTCAGAAATCGTTGTAGGTACAACAAAAACTAGACATGTTGCTATGTAAGCAGTTTGTGCGAAAAGCAAATTTAAGCTTACTGAGCTGAGCTTACATTGCTGGAAAAACAGTTTAAGCTGGCATTTTCCAAGTAGCTCCTCGAAAATCACTCATTCAGTTGCAGTGTCTGTCCAAATGAGGGGCAGCAGACGGCTGGCGTGAAAGCAAATTCAAATATGCTTTTGGCTTTAATGCCATCGATTCCGGTGCGAGGCAGGCCACACCTGTTCAACTGCTACACCTGTGTGTGCCTCTGCCTCTGAGGGCAAGTCAAAAGGCATCAAGGCAGAGATTTGCCAAGCAAGCGGCGCTCAGTGTGTTGTGACATAACCGGGCGAGATTTTTCGGACCACCTTTTTGCCCATTTAGCAGCCAACTGCTAATAGAATTCAATTTCAATTTCGCATTCATTCGAGTGTGAAGGAAGGGCGGCGCAGTGGCAGTGGCAGTGGCACTGGGAACGCGAACGGGAGTGCGGCTTGTGGTGGCCTCCGTGCGGCGTTGGCTTCCATTTCCAAACAAAGGCCGTAAAAGCCAACGACAAGTGGCTACTTGACATTTCTCCACACATTACTCGCAGGCGCTAGGATTATCACTCAAGTTCATTATAACCGCCGTTGCGATAAAGACTGAGACTGGGTCTGAGATAGTTGCGTTGTTTCGTCTCGTTACGCGAGGAGGACTCAAGGACTCAAGGTCGCCGCTTGTGCGACAAGGGCAAGGATAAGCTGCTCCGCCACGGCTGCCATTGTGCCCAAGACCAAGTGAGTGTACACAAAAAGAAATAAAACGAAAGAAAAATGGCAGCAGGCGGGCTCCCTGCGTGCCCTGTGCGCAGATTTCTGTTCCATCAAATTTTCCGCATTTAAATTATATTGCCCTTGGGGAGCAGGCGCAGAAGTCGCTGCCAGAGTCCCAGTCCCAGTCCCAGTCCCAGTCCCAGTCCCAGTCCCAGTCCCAATCTCCAATGCCTTGTTCCATTGTTTGCTGCTGGCTTACGCGGCGTATGAGCAATCTTTCCCCATTGACTTTTCGCAGTTTTGGCAGTTTTCCTGCCCGCAGGCGAAGAGGACTGAATGCTCATGCTAAATGCGTGCGTGTGGCGTCTTTTGGGGGCATATTTTAGTTTCTGTATTGACAGTGAAGGAAGTTTAAAGCCAACCACAAGCAAGTCATCAAATATTGTTGAATAATTTGAATTTCGGATGCGCACCCCCAAAGCAAACATGATTTCTTGACAGCTTTTTAATGCTGACGTAAGCTGGGAGTGGGCTGAAATACCCTTTAGCCTCTGAACTTGTAGAAGAAATTAAATGAAAGAGTGCTTTAGAAGTAATTTAAATATGTTTTATTGATTCTCTGCCTTTTATGGACTTCAAATCTGTGTGCAAACACTAGAATTGATGCTTAAAAACATATATAAATGCGAATTGAGGCATAACAAGTGCTAGCTCTCATAAATTTTATTGCAGTTATAAAGAAATATGAGGCTCTGAAAACTTAACAGCAGCATTTATGGGAGCCCGGTTTCAAGAGGCCATTAAACCAATATGCTAACGCTCGTTTTAATAAATTCTACAAGAAGTATAAACTATTAAACTCGATGCCTAAGGCTGTGCTAGTTGTTTTCGCTTATATCAGGCCTCGGTTTATGTACAGATTTTGAAAACTTGGCCAGGGTTGATTGCGCTGGCTTGAAAAGCCCTTCAATTTGTGCGTTTCCTTTGTTTGAATTCACATTTCACGAGTACTGCTGGTGGTTGGTGGTTATGCGCTCAATTTTACGGTGGCTAACTCCGACTTGATTATTGACTGATTGTGAGAGACCGTAAAATGGAACGCACTAAACCAGAGACGGAATACGGCAATGGAAGTCCCACTCTTGCCCACTCTTACCCAAGTGCTCCCCAGAGATGCGAGGGACAGTCGTTGATTGTTTGCTAGCTTGGCTTTGTTTGGCAACTAGCTTGAACTAAGTGCTGGCCTGGCTAAGGCTACCGATTGGGGGCCAATAAATGAATATGAATATGCGAGTATTTGCACTCCAAACGAACACCTTTCAGCGGTGGCAGTTCTACGGGGGATAATCTGTTGGCATAATAAACTCAATGTCGAGTGGCCTGCCTGCCTTGCTCTTGGTATTGATGGATTTGTCCCGGGAAAACAGTGCCGGGGGGTCACAACTTGCGAATGCATTAAAAGTTTTGCCAGGAAAGCAGCACGAGCATTCGGAGAATCATAAATACACAATTTAGTTGTCGGCAGCAGCCAGCAGATTGCTCAACTTTTTACATAATACTCTTCAACTTCAGCAGGACTCAGCTCGCTTCAGGATGTCGTCGAGCTTACGCAAAACCTCCTTGGCGCTGATGAGGCGCTCCACTTCCAGCACCACCACGGCCACCTTGCCACATCCTGCGGCAGTGTCGCCACCACAGCCACCCAGCAGCGGCGTGGGCCTGGCAACGGAAATTGAAAAATCAATTGCAATGCAGCGACTGCGACAAGGAGAGGCGGCGAATCTCAAGAAATTAAATGTCAGGTTAGTGATTTTCACCACACCGAAAGAAATGAGCCTAAGTTGTTTCTAAATAAACTTTTCACTTAGATTTAGAACTAGAAAATGTCATTGACTTTACAATTTCATTTAAATATTAACTCTAGCCTTGCTATGTATATAATTAACCCAATTATTATACCAAGTTATTTTCCCTATGGAAACTAGTATTCTACCATTTTCTTCACTAATTGGCAGCCAACAGGCCCTGGCAGCAGCCACAACTCATGCCACAACCGCCCCGACACAAGTTACGGCCACAGCCACTTCCTCGGCTCCAACGGCAGTGCGTCCCTACTCGGAGGTTCCGGGTCCATATCCCCTGCCGCTGATTGGCAACTCCTGGCGCTTTGCTCCCCTAATTGGTATGTCGGTCACTTCTCTCCCGAACCCGAACTCAGGCCTCTCTATAACCGATATCCGGCAGGAACCTATAAAATTAGCGACCTGGACAAGGTTATGAACCAGCTGCACGTGGACTACGGAAAGATGGCCAAAGTCGGAGGTCTGATTGGTCATCCGGATCTGTTGTTCGTCTTCGATGGCGATGAGATACGCAATATTTTCAAGAAGGAGGAGGCGATGCCGCACCGGTGAGTGATTGTGACCCGGCAAGCCGTCATGGCGCATGATGCAGTGCAAAAGTTGCGTATACGCCACGTGTGACATATTGAACCAAGAGCTTCCCTGGGATGATGCAGTGTGCCAGGGACAGGGACAAGTTATGTGATTGATCATCTATCTTCTAGGTTAGTTTATCTAGGGGTGAAGTGGGATTTTTTAAAGAGTCAGGAATGCTTTACAGAAGAGATTTCCAGGACCTCCTTTGAAGCTAAATAATGTATATAATTCAACCTCAAACAGGAGTTCCCTGGTTAGCTATGTATCCACCCCCCTTGGCGGTCTAAAGCATGCCCATTAAATTTGTTTTTAAACCAAACATTACGGTCATGTTGCTGCCTGGCTGCACTCGGTCTGAATTGCGAGTTATCCCACGCACATGTGCACGTCCGCCCGCACATAAGCATGCACATATAGCATATATATCCGCGGCAAATCAGTCATGCATGGACGCAACCACCCCCTGTCTCCTGGCCCCTGCCACATGCCACTTGCCACTCTCCGCTGCGGCAGCAGTGCATTTTCCTGTTTATTTATGCGCATATTGAACGCTGCCTGTAATTAAATTATTAAGTAACGAAGGCAAAATCGAGCGATTGCCAGTACGACGGATTAAGTTGGATGTGCGAAAATATTGTGACAGGATTGAAAATCGGAAAATAATACGCATTTTCCATCTGTGTGGAAAGTGAAAATTACATTGGTTCAGTTCCTGATTAAAATTCTGAAAGCCTTTGGCATTAAAGGTTATTAGCATCTGGTTTTGAGTTTACGTAAGCTTAATTATGTGGGAAGTTTACAGCTGAAATTCTGCTAATATACCTTTTAGGCTTTAACTATTTAAAATGTATATTCAAAAGGGTAATAAATTATGCATTTTATGGCAACTGTGGCTAAAAGCCCTTAAATAGGCTTAGGAATAATTAAGTAATGAGCTTCAGCTTCTTCAGCAGGGAACTTACTAAGGACTATGATATTTCCTACATATATTATATTTTCAGTAAGGTTATTAATTCCCTCGTCCGTAAAGATGTCATAAAGATGGGGTTTTTTTGATTTTTGTGCGCGTGATAAAAATTAAACCATTATATTGAAATTAGCTGAAAACTTTCACTCCGCTGGCTATACGATCCGAGATCTGTAGGCCTAGCAACGCAAGAGATCCAGCCCGAAATAATAATAAAACCACGAGCCAAACAAAACAAACTATTCACAATTCGGACGGTCAGGCGTTAAGCATTTTTTTGCATCATAGATATAAATAAAAAGGTAAAAAAGCAAACAAACGAAAGTAAAGCCAGCTTCGTGTTCATATCTCTTAAAAGCTTTCTTTTCTCCACGCCTTTCCCCTATCATTCCGACGCGGACTTGGACTCGGACTCGGATTCGGACATATAGCCATGGCCATGAACCAAATTTAACAAGTTACGTTTCCAATAGTTTATGTAGTTTATTATAGATAACAACAACATAAAAGCGGATCGATGGCGAATCGGGTATCGCAGACGCTGCGAAAATGAGCCAAACACTGTGTTGTTTGCTGTTTGTTTTTGGCCAGCACATTTTGCAAGTCATCATTAAAATGACTGAAAAGAATCGCTAATAGATTGGACATGAGACAACATTAACGTAATGTTGGCTCGTTCGCCGGCAGGCAGGCAGGCAGACAGATTGATGAATGAACCACTGAACCAGGGCTGGGGCCGGCGAAGACGTGTGAAGTCGGCTTCTCCTCACTGCCTGGCTAAATGGCTAAATGGCTAGCTGGCTAACTGACTAACTGACTGGCTGACAGACTGACCAACTGCCCAACTGATTGATGAAGATATTTTGGCCAAGACATGCGCCGGAGGCGTCGGCATTGTTGACTTTTTACGAGCCCCATAAAACTTGCGGAGAAATATGTCTTTGTGTGTGGGAAACAGAGCTCTCCTCCCAAGGAAAGTCTCTAGATGAGTTCCGATCGTGACTTTCATGGGGTCAGCTAGGCTTGGACAATGGTCAACATGACTTATAGTTGTGATTCCCGGCAAAAACTTTAACATCTTTAACACAACTCTGTGGTGTTTGGTTGGCAGCAAATAAATTAAGCAAGCAAACAACGCTTGTAAGGGAGAGTAAACTATTTAATCTTCAACCTAACATCTTGTTTTAAATGGTTTATGATCTCACAGCAATGATTGATAAATATATATACCTTTATTATTTTTACCCATACAAAATCCTTAAATGATCTTTAGTTGTATTTTCCTTCCTTAAGTTATAAAGAGCCTGTCTTAAGATTTCATTTGAATATTCACTTGCCCTTCTCCCTTTTTGAAACTATTACGCCGCTAGTACCTCAATTTGCATAACTCAAATGGAAAAGGCAACATACTTATTTCATAGACATTTCAGGGCTGAATTTCCCTGGCATTTTAGAAAACAAAACGAATTTGCATACATCTACACTGCGATCTCTGGCATTTAATTGGGCATTTTGTTGCCCGGGGCAACTCCCACACTCACACTCAGCCCGGAGTGAAGAGAAATTTAGAAAAGGGCATAAAACAAAAGCCAATAAATACGCTTCCCTTACATATTTACTCAATGACATGCGAGCAGACACACATAATGCAAATAATAGGAGCTTGGGTGTATATCGTCGAGGCAACAGCCAGAATCGCAGGGCAGGAGGGGCAGGGAGAGAGACATCGCTTCGTCCTGTGTGTTTGTGTGTGGACTTTAGTGGGAACTTGTGTTTGATGTTGTCGTCGCCGGTCTGTCTGCACGCAAGGGCAGGCGACCTCAAACAGGACGGGGTTTTGGCCAACTCCAGCTGCTGCTCCCCGAGTAAACTCACAGGAACATGAACGGGGAAAAAAACCCATCTAAGTCAGTCTTTATTTGGGGATCTAAAGAAAGGCATACCTGAAATAGGCTACCTTTTAACAAGACTTTTTCCTAATAAAAGACTCACTGTATACATATTTATAATTCTAATTTAAATAGCATAAAAGTACATTTTATACATATTTATAACTCTAATTTAAATGGCATAAAAGTACATTTTATACATATTTATAATTCTAATTTAAATAGCATAAAAGTACCTAGTGCATTTTGTTTAAAAAGTAATACCATAGCCGTTCCGCATATTTATATAACTTATTCGCTTTACTTTGGGTTTAAACTACCTGTATTAAATGCATTGAAATTATATACCCCATGTTAAATGACCTTTCAGAGCTTTATTTTTTTTCTGTGCACTCACTCCCTTTTTATTTTCTATGCCCGCTCTTTATTTGCGCTGAAACCCATGCCCGAAAGCCAGGCCTTCGATGCCCTCACTGCGCCATTACAAGGGCGACCTGCGACGCGATTTCTTTGGCGATGTGGCCGGCCTAATTGGCGTGTAAGTAATGTGCTTATATAACGGATATTATGGCGGGTATTTTGGAGTGCAGCCACTCGTTTCCACCCCTTTTTCCCTCGCAGGCACGGCCCCAAGTGGGAGGCCTTCAGGCAGGAGGTGCAGCACATCCTGCTGCAGCCGCAGACGGCCAAGAAGTACATACCGCCGCTGAATGACATTGCCAGCGAATTTATGGGCCGGTAAGTCCAACATCTGAGCATTTCCAGCTGTTATGCAATCTGAACACACACACACACACATATATATATTCTGCATCCCCATCTGCAGGATTGCGGAGATGCGCGACGAAAAGGACGAGTTGCCAGCCAATTTCCTGCACGAGCTGTACAAATGGGCCTTGGAATGTACGTTTCTTTGCCAATATTCTTTATATTCGTTCGATTATGAGGCTGACAGTACTTATTGAAGTATTGCAACTGCATCTTAATCAAAAAGACTTTATGACACCATAAGTATAAGGTTGCCTTGGGAGTGTGACTAGAAACCAATGATTAGCTAAGCAAATACTTAGTTTTCTGTTTTACAATCGCGTATCTTTGTCATTTTATATAAATATCTTCCTTTTAACTCTTGGTTTAATTTAGATAATCGTTCACAAGCGTGTAAGTCTAACCTTAAACAATTAACCAGCCCCGTAAAACCATTTGCTTAGACATTAAAAGTCTTTAAATGTTTTCGATTAAATCAAAGCCCGCGCTTAAAACTCAACTCTCGCTCTCTCTCCGCCTTGTAAACATTTTAGTTAAACTTTTAATTGCCACTTTAAGCGCTCAACAAAAACCCAATAAAAGTTTGCTGTGGAACGACGGGAATGGCTGAAAACAATGGCTTCCAAACTAACCACATATTTGTGGTTTTAATTATTATTTTAATTGCGTTTTTAGTGCAAAAGCTGCCACTGCCAAAGCCATGATTATAATATTTAACAAGTATTTGCAAAAATTTGTATTAATCGGGGTAAAAACTCTCCTGCAGCTGTGGGACGCGTTTCGCTGGACACGAGGCTGGGCTGCCTGTCGCCGGAGGGCAGTGAGGAGGCCCAGCAGATCATCGAGGCCATAAACACGTTCTTCTGGGCCGTTCCAGAACTGGAGCTACGGATGCCCCTGTGGCGCCTGTATCCCACCAAGGCCTATCGTAGCTTTGTCAAGGCCTTGGATCAGTTCACAGCGTGAGTCCCCAGTATCCTTCCCTTTCTATTCATAATCATTATCACAATCTTTGTGTAAATTATGCAGAATTTGCATGAAGAACATCAGCAAGACCATGGACAAGGCCGAGGCGGATGAGGCCCAGGGTCTGCCCAAATCGGAGGCAGACATATCCATTGTGGAGAGGATTGTGCGAAAGACGGGCAATCGCAAGTTGGCTGCCATCCTGGCCTTGGATCTGTTTTTAGTCGGTGTGGATACAGTAAGAACTATCCAAATCTTATGCCTTCAAAGCTTGAACTTTATATTCCCTATAACAGACATCAGTGGCGGCCTCTTCCACAATCTATCAGCTGGCCAAGAACCCAGACAAGCAGCAGCGTCTCTTTGAGGAACTTCAGAGGGTGTTCCCGAGCCGCGAGGCCGAGATCAATCAGAATGTCCTGGAGCAGATGCCCTATCTGCGTGCCTGTGTGAAAGAGACACTGCGGTACATTGACCTCTCCTTAATTAAGACGCTGGCCTAAAACCCTTTTCCATTTGCAGAATGCGACCCGTGGTGATTGCCAACGGCCGGAGCCTCCAGTCGGATGCTGTCATCAACGGCTACCACGTGCCCAAGGGCGTAAGTCGGCGGGAGAGTGACCATTAGGACCAGGCCCTTTAACAGCCACTCCACTCTTTCTTTTCTTTTGCCCTGCAGACGCACGTCATCTTCCCCCATTTGGTGGTGTCAAACGATCCCGCATATTTCCCGGAACCCAAGCGTTTTCTGCCCGAGCGCTGGCTGAAGCAGTCGCCGGCGGCGGCAGATGCAGGTGAGTCGTGGGTGGTGAGAGGTTCACGTTGAGAAAGTGCTGTGTTTAGCCTTTTTCTGGAACTGCTTATTAATTAAGACACGGTTCCAAGAAAAGTGGGGGAAATGCGGCTAAGTTATATAATATTTAACCATCTTTCAACCTTGAATTAGATCCAGATGTTATGGGACAAGAGAGGTTATCATAACCTAAACCCATCGCCACTCTAAGTGCATTCTATAATTCATTCTCTCTCCCGTTATAAAGCCATCAGCTTTGGCCAGTGCTTTGTAATCACACCTGCTTGCTTTTCGCCCTTTATAAGGTGGTTGCCCCCATGCCAGCCAGAAGATTCACCCGTTCGTGAGTTTGCCCTTTGGCTTTGGACGTCGCATGTGCGTGGGTCGCCGTTTCGCCGAAATTGAGTTGCACACGCTCCTGGCCAAGGTAGGAACTGGCAGGAGGGCTGTTCCTCCTCTCACCTGCCTAACCCTTCTAATTTGCCATGTTTAATTCCGGGAAACAGATCTTCCGCAAATACAAGGTCTCGTACAGCTCGGGAGAGTTTGTGTACCGTGTGAACTCGACGTACATTCCGCAGTCGCCGTTGAATTTCCAGCTGACGCTGAGGGACGAGTAATGGCGAGTAGAGTCTCACCAAAGGGACACGGGCAACTGGAGGGCAATGGGAGCTCTGCTCGGTCCTAAGCTGCAGCCAGACGCACGGCGGATGTGTGATATTTATAGTCAAAGCCCAGCTGCTGCTGCTGCTGCTGCTGCGATGTTTCTTTTTAATTAAGCAAATGTACATAATAACGCACATCCACGGACATATATTTATGTGGGTGCGTGTTGCTGAATAAATGCTGTTTATTTATGTGGACTCATGTGTATATAAAGAACCCATTATATGTCCCCCTACATTTCTAGCTGTAGTTCGTTCGTATTTCGTTTTTGTCGAGCAATAATTGTACCTAATAGAGCGTCGAAAAGTATGCAATAAAACGCGTTGTTTCTGTTTGTTTCTCTTGTCTGGGCCGGGTGGTATTATCATTAATCAAATGCGAGTGGGCTTAGCTCGAAGTGTGATGGCTAAGGTCAAGCAAACGCCAATCTATGCGCATGATTAATTGCTTTCATATTAAGACTCTATCATTAGTTTTATTGGTTCAGAGGGGGAGAGAGAGATAGCTAGGTTAATTGTCACACTGATTTTTCTTTGGGTATAATTTTAAACACGTTTCTCTCCGGCTGAACTCTTGAAAGGAGCCCTTAAGATTCCCCACCTCATCTATTATATATGGAAACAATAAGCGTATTCAATTTCGCGTTCAATTATAATGGCAATAAGTCACGTAGAGAAGAGTCATTAATGGAAAGGCAGCTTTAAATAAATTTTCAAAGGAAGGTCAAACTTGATAAGGCAAAGCTATTTTTAGCCAGCGGAAATATATATCCAGCAAGCCAAGGGAGCGCCTTGAACATCCCCCAAAGGGGCCGTATTTTAGCCAAGCTTGTACTGGAGCTTCATGTTTTATTTAGTCGCTTTCCTAGAAGGATTTAATAACCGCTTCCTAACTTAAATACAGATTATATTTGTACTTAATTCCCACTTCTTTTAAACTGAATAGTAAGTTGGTTCTTTGGTTATTTTCAAATTCAGCTATTTGTTTAGTAAACAACCGATTCGCGAAGTCGCATTGAAATAATATGCCGCCCATCTGGCGCCATCACTTGGCACCTCTCGAATGGCCTTTCGTGGCCAATAATATTTGTTTTTATAATACTAAAGTGTATGTATATTTGTTCGGTACTCACTATTTAGCGGAATCGTTCAGTTGGTATTCGTTGCTGCGCGAGAAGCACTCCTGGACGCCGGCGTCCTGCCAGAGTCGTTTCATGGCGGCCAGCAGTTCCTCCGAGAAGGGCTCGGTGTCGTGCATCCGCTGACACACGTCGAACACCATCTTGGCATCGCTCTGGGGGGCAGAATAGGGGATGATATAGACAGTGGCTGAATAGGTCCGGGATTTAGGCTTACCTCCCGCTCGTTATTGCTGTACTGAATACTTAGGTTTGGCATCGCGCGCAATATTGCAACTAATGATTGTATTGTGTTGCTGTAGACAACCGGTCGATATTGTTTAAAGTCCTCCGCAGTGAAGCCGCTCTCGTGAATGATTTTCATCTGTTTGACTATTGTGCTCTTGCCCGACTCACCGGCACCTAGAAATGGCAGATGGAAGATGGCATAAAGAGTTAGTGATGCGTAGAGATACTAAGAGTTAAGTGTGTGTATATGTGTCTGGTCGCCGCAGCAGCAGCCGCAGCCTACAAAAGAGCTTAGGGGTCGTCGCAAATATTTATGCTGCGCTTAGTTCTCTGGCACTAAATGTCTGGGCTTTGTATTCCTCAAGTAGAGCTTAATGGCCTTTGAACGACGCACAGCCACCCACCAATCCCACATCGTGATTATCATCATCATCATCATCATCAATGTACTATATCATCTTGAGTTGCCGTCGGCCAGAAGAAAAATGAGAAAAACGCAAAGAGGGGGCAGCAACTATGTATAAATGGCAAACAAAGGATTAATTGTTTGGCCCTGGTCATCTGGCGTTGATAACAGGCCCCGGAGTCGTCTCCTTTTCATCTCATTTCCCATCTTCTTTCCACTCGGATTCCCTACGTTCCTCCTCCTCCTCCTCCGGCTCTTTGAAGGATTTGCAAGCTGCAATTTTAGCAGAATTTTCATCAAATTGAATGCAATTTGTTAATTGAGCGACTTCTGAAGGGGTTTTTGTGATAAACGAGATAATCGCCACCAGATAGCCGAGAGAACTTGGCTGGAAAATTGCACAGCTAAGCATTCCTGTGGAAAATGTCACAAGCTGATAAATGGTAATTCCATTTCGCTACTGGAGCCATATACTATGGCCTAATCACCTTTCTATAATACTACTTCTAACTACTTGAACTAACCGAGCTTAAGAGAGCATCATATTAAGGCATATTGTTTTGGAGCTTTTTTGTTATTTAATAAAAGGCGTATATCACAACTTTCTGTTCATAACTTATGATTCAAGTATGAATAAGTATATATATATAAGGATGAATAAGTATGAATAAATATTACAAATTGTTAAGATTTACTTCAAAAATATAGAAATAAATATGTTTTTCCGGAAAGTATGATATCAAAGCTCTTTGTTCCTTATTTTATAAAGAATTCTATTTAAAGAAAGTTTATAAAAGATTAAAAATAAATTAAAGAATACATATTTCCTGGTAATTTCCTAATAACAATTTCCTGGGAACAATAAAACCTGCCGAGAGAGAGAGATTGAGAGTTCATTGTCCACCACTTGGGAAGCACACATCTTCAGAGAAAATTTAAAAATCATCTTTGAGAAAACTCCATCCAGAAATAAAGCACTGAAGTCTAAGGAAATGTTTAGATTTGAGATAACCCAGGAGCAGTGAACAGGGCACTTTCCGAGTATTGTTTATAGAGAGGCGGGAGAGATCGGGGCGGTGGGCTGGCACCTGAGATTAATGCTTTGTTTGTGTGGAAATCGAAGGCAAAGTGCTTAAATTTAATGCTTTCGTGGATTGCAGGAAAACAAAAGAGTCGGCTAGGGGGATGGAGAGGGCTACAGTAGAGCTTACTTACGTATTGCTCTGATTATTATTATGAATTTTTGAATGCGCGCACGGCCAGAGAAATACGAAGGAAAGAACAGTTTTTTTAAATAAACATTTCCAGTACACTCGAAGCACACACACGTACACTCATCGCGCAGCAGTGGGTGTTGCCCGAAAATTAACATTTTTATACTGAAACACACGCAAAACTGTCAGAAATTGAAATCTTTTTCCCCTTGGCCAAACATTTTTCAGCTGAGTCCGGGCAAAAGAGGAAATTAAATGAAATACACGAAATGTAAACAGCGGCAAACAGCAGGGGGAGGCCGGCAGAGATCGGGGAAAACCAGGCGATGCAGAGTAGGTGGAGATGGGTTGGATATGCCGCCGGAGATGAGAGATGAGAGATGAGAGGCACTGCAAAAGTATATGGGAAAATATTAAGAATTACTCATTTGGACGGCACAGAACGGAGCAGGCGGAACTGGAATCATTCCGAGCGAATGCGATTTTACTTAATTTTCCGGCCAAATTTGGCCAATTTGCCCTATATACTATGTGCGCTAGCTTGTGTGCCGGAAAAGTTGCCAGAGGTGGCTCCTCCTTCACATGCTGCCTGCCAATGCATTTGCCATTTTTCATTTGTTAATGTCTCCCGGCGGACATGTTTATTATGCCCTCTTATCACAAATCGGAGTCCAAATGCAATTACAATCAGCCCGCTGTATACAAGGTATATATGTAGGTAGATGTGCACACTCAATTTACTACACCCCAACCGATTGAGTGACCTTGAACTTTGCGCCTCATATACATACGTATGGAAATATATGATTGAGATTATTAAATTTATGGCAATCCGCATTTGCACTAAGCAATCATCGAGAGGGAACTGTGCCAAGAAAGGAAGGCAGAACCTGCGGCTCTGATGTCAGGAATCGATATAGAAGGCAATAAACTAAAGTGTGTCGAGGGGCATGATGTAATAATTAAATGGTACATATAATTAACCATTAAGGTGCTGCTTGATTTATCCATCAGCTCCCGGATAAATTAATGGCTTGTAATTGATAAGTTGTAGGCAATTTGCTCCTGCCTTTTAATCAGAGCAAGCACTTGTGTACACGTGCATTTTTTGTTCAATAAATTATTCAGATAAGGGAGTATAATTTAATTAAGCTAAGCTAGTTCCAGGAGAGCCACTTCAACTTTAAGTTGAAAATATATCTAATATCTTTCCTTTTTGAAAGTAGGATTTAATAAAGTAAGTTATCAGCTTAAATGTATCTTAAAAACCAGTTTGTTAATTCAGTCTTTAATGTAAAAGATATAAACTTCCAAGTGGATGTCAGGATTTCAACCGAATTAAGTTCTATATAGTTTTAGTTTACCTAAGAGGCATTTTTAAAAGATAAAACTCTTCATTTTAATTAAAGAATTTTTGCAATTTAAGGAGTTTAATCATATAATTATCTTCAATGAATTTGAAGTCATTACCTAAGAAATCTATTGATTTTAGATTGCATTCTGCTAGTATCTCTTGGATATGTATCCTATCCTATCCTATATATATCCTATCTCTTGGATATGTAAATAAAAAATGTTATATATTTAATATTATATAGAGTGTCCTGAGAAAACTTTGTAAAAGCATTCTTTATGAGTCTCAATATATACCCCAGAGTGTATTATTCAATGGATGGCAAGGTTTGTCGTGCTCCAAATGGAATTTCCCAAAATAGCTTCGGTCAAAGGGCAAGGCTGCACCACGCAGTTGACAGAGGAAGGAAACCCATTAACAACCTGAAGGGAGAACAAGCCCTGTCCTGGGCCTCCGTTTTAATGAGTCGCCTGGGCAGCAGCCGGCCGCCGCCAAGTATGCTACACTAATTTTAGCAGAGCCGCGAATTAAATATTGATGCGCTCGGTTTATGGCGATTATTCGGAGCTCGGAAACTCACCCAGCAGCAGGAGTTTGATGTCCTTTGCCGCCTGTATGCCATCCTCCTTGAGATTGCGCTCGATAAGGCGACTCCTGGCGGCTGCGGCTCGCTCCTCGGCAGACTGTGCGCAGCCCATGGTGCGTATTGCCTCGACGCAAAACGTTTTGAAGGTCGTTTGGTATCGGCCAACTCAATGGCCGACTACGTTGCCAGCGAAGAAAACCAAGGTGAACGACGGCGGCTTACTTTTCCGGAGGGACAAATATACGACGGGGGCCTTAACTAAAGCGGGTATCCGAGGGGATCGATCCTGGAGCACTTTACTTTGATTTCAGTTTTATTTCTATTAATTTAAGTGATAACACTTCTTTTTCCACTTCTTTTGAGCTTTTTTTTGGGGTTCTTGTTGCGTTTAATTTACTATTTTCGTGTTTAGCTTAGTTAGTTTTAGTTTAGTCACTGCGAAATTCTCAAGATATTATGTCACCAAGCCAACAGTTTAGTTTTGTTTTCATCTGTGTTTTTTGTTTTGATCAACGGGAAATAAGGATGCTGCTTGCTCAAGGATTCGCGATTTGTCCAGCAACGGGAAAGCCCAGTTGTAAACTGAAAAGTCCGCGTGTCCGAAGAGCGAAAGGAAATTCGTTACTCGCTTGAAAGTGCGGGAAATTTTGTTGTCTTTGCCTAGAAAAAACTTGAAAACTAGGAGATAGAGCGAAGAGCGAACCGCGTGAGAGTAGCGAGTACGAAAAGCTCAATTGCGGGGGCTTTCAGAGTGTGTAATTAAAGAGCTTGTACAAGACTCTTGTTTTTCATTAACCAAAATTCGTAATCCCAAACACGAACGAACATGTGTGGCGGAAAAAATCAATAAGTTATAACCGCAATTTATGCACTTTTGTCGCCTTTTATTCTGCGCGAATACCAGCAATTGTTTTTTGGGGTTTATTGCATGTTCAATATTTGCTGTATAGATTTATATCTATATACGATTAAGAGCTCCGTTGCTTGCAAATCTCCACCATTTTATTTTACTTTTTTTCTCCATTCTACGGGCTGTCTTACAAGTGGCCATAAACAAGCGAGAGCGGGAAGGGATGGAGAGTGTGGAGAGCGCTTGGGCTGGAAAATGGGCACATGCTGACGCAAAGGCAGCGAAAAGGAGGCGAGTTTTTCGTTGTTGTTTCAGCCAAATAAGAAAAGCACAAACAAAACTTTTCTTTTGTACACTTCGCAGCTATTTGTTTTTGTATTCCAGCACGCTAAATGATTCATGCGTTGTCAAAAAAAAAAAAAAACAGAAAAAAATGGAACAATTAAATAAAGCAGGAGAGAACTTTTGCCAATTGTTTCTTTTCAAAAGTTGATCAAATTAAGCCCCAAACTAAACTGTAGTTAGTAACACAATTTACACAATTATTTCATAAAGTTTTACACTATTTTCACTGCTTTTAATGTGTTAAAACCACTATTTAAACGGATATTTGCATTTTGCAAAGCTCTCTTTTGTGCGAGTTGGCTGGAGAGCTGGCAGAATTCAACTGAAGCAATGGAACTAACGGAACCGTGCGTGCCTGGATGCGAAGAATCTCCCTCGTTCTCTCTCTCTCTCCACGGTGCCGCCCAAAGAGGAGAGCTTTCACAGTACACACACATTCCTGAATGGTGGGGCGAAAGCTCACGCCTGGGAGAGACGATGAGAGAGAGAGAGCGCGCCTGCGCCGGCGCCACTGGAAAGTTCAAAAGTCAGAGAGGGACAGCGAGCCTGCGCAGGCCAAGCAGCAGCGAGTGGCAGAAAGACAAGGACAACCGAAGCAGCGAGTGCGCCCACGCTAGGTGGTTTTTGGTCCTTTTCCCATATTTCCAATTTTTTTATGAAGGCAACTTAAAGTGGCTTTGCAGTTTAAACGGAGAATGCTCCTCCCTCCTCCTCGCACGCAATTAAGTCGGCGGCTTTAGAACTTTGCCACGTTTATGGGCCAAGCCAAAGCGCATTAGCACAAACAGCAGTTGGACAGCAGCAGGAGGATCCGCTAGCTTCCTCTCTCTCTCTATCTTTCCTTCTCCATCCCGCTCCCACGTTCGCCCGAAAATAGAGGCAATTGCCGTTAGATAAAACAATCGCATTGAGTCGATTGATAGGATTCCAATTGCGATTCGATTGCTGGAGCTTTGATTGAGGGTCTCCTCTATATGCAGCAGCGGGACTAACTGTAACCTGCGATTGCAGCAGGAGCCTATTGATTATGACCAAATCAATTAACGGTCCAATAAAAACCGCCATTGAGCCTCAATTAGCGAGCTGCCTCGGTCCATCAACGGGCGAAATGGCGGCAATTAGTTATACCTAAGTGTACAGTAGGGCCAGGCTGCCGTGAATTGATTGCCCGGTCCTAATTGAATATTTCCCTGGGATAAATAACTTGATTTGGGTCCGGATCTTATTTATTTCTAATATACACAGTGTAGATAGTTTTAAAAATTAATTTGTGAATTTCTTATAATGATTAAAAGCCAGGAATTATTTATAAAAGCTTATAGATGTGTTTTAAAGGAGTCTGTTTTGGGGTCCTGAATAGACACGTTTTTTGTCTGGAAACATAATGATAAATTAGCAAAAGGTTTATAAAATATAAACCCGGTTTCCTTAGAATTCATTCATTTTCCAGACCCTCTTCACATAACTTAAGGAATTCTCCTAGTTTCTAAGAAGGCTCTGAAATCAATGCCCCTGTGATTAGGACTTTGTAATCAGCCAATTAAATACTGACATCCTGATTCCTGAACAAGAGGCAATCAACCAGGAAGTTTTCCTGGTAAAACCTGATTTTCTGAGAAATTATAGCAACGGCATTGCCCCCACAACCAATACAATCGTAGGACGGCGATAATTACCCTCGGCACATTGCATGCCCAAAAGGGTTAGGGAAAACAAGGCAATTTTATTTTCCATGGGCGAATGGCGTGACAAAAACAAAATGGCATAAAGGGACATTGCTAATGGGGGAATTCCACTGAGAATGAATTTATTTTGTCGCCTTAAAATTATATAAAATACTTGGGTACTTGGGTACAGAACTACCAAAAGCATTCAAGGATATTTCTTCATTTTCATTGCCTACTTTTGGACGCCCTTTTAATAGATTTCCAATCAGACTTTACGCCTAAGGTAATCTTAATCTGAATATCTCGTATATTCGATTTGATATGTTAGATGTATAATGTATAATGTATATAATGTATGATAGATGTATAATGATAATTGCTGTCTTTTCGCAGTGTAAAATAAATTATAAATTCAAAGGGAAACCCCCTGTACTTTTTTTGCCCCTCGATTACCGTAACGAGCTTAATTAAATTATCACTGTGCGAATATGGACCAAAGCGCTGGTGGCACAGGAAAGAAATTGAAAACAATGAATGGGCAAATGAAATTATTGAATGAATTGGGAACCAGGGAAGCCCAGAGACCCAGAGGGAGAACGCGAGAAATACCGCAAAACCGCAGTCAACGACAAACGGCAAACAAATTGACAGCGTTTTTATTTTTTATCACGCGAACTCTTCGCTTTTTCGAATGACAGACAGCGGCAAAGTGGAGCACTTGTGCACTTGTCGCCTCCATCGCCTCCATCCGTGCCCCGTTACCTCCTCCGTGGCTTTTCCGCCGTTCCATCCGTCCGTCCATTGCCATTTGGCGTGCCGTTTTACGGGCTGCAAGTCGATGGAGGTCGCAGGTCGCGGGCTTTTGGCACTCGGGCGACATTTGACTCTGCTCAATTAAGTTCGATTTGTGTTGTACTTGGCATCTTTTATAGTTTACTTAACGAGCCTGTTTATTTGCATTGTGCCGGGTTATTTGGGTGCGAGAGATTCGGGAGTTGCGGGTTCCAGCACCTAATTACTTTGCTACATTGAATTGTTTGGTAATCTAGATTGCAGCCGGCCATGGATAATGGATAGCTTCAGTGGATGTCCCAAAATTAACATGTGTATGTTAATTTGATTTAATAAATTAAAAGAAGTATTGAGCAGGAAGTTTGTAAATGGAAGTATTCCTTTGTTTAATTATGGAAAGTGTCTGTTATATCTAATAAACTTGATATTGTAAGGCCCAAAGACCTGAAATCTACGCAACATGTTCCAGTTGTTATCATAAACTCAGGTCTTATCAATAACTAAGTCTTAGAAACTTTTACTTTCCGATAGCTGTATCTATACTATTAATGATAAAATACTGGAAAAATCCTATTAAAGCAACGTTATCAATTACTATATGTGTTTTGTATATTGCGAATTCCATAACAAATGCTATACACATATACATACAACTATCTCTAAGTTTTATATTAATCCCAGGACCAATATAATTATATTTTGATTCCGAGCAGTTTCTCTTTATTACAAAGAAAAACATATAGGACATATGTATCTTGATTAAGCTTTGATTTGCAAAAATCACCAAGGACAGTAGTATGTTTATCCAGATCTAAATAATGTTATCCTATAAGCAAGCATCTATAAATACCCCCAAGAACTTTAAGTATATAGATGTAGCTTGTAGTAATTTCCAATTGTTCTGTAATGTTCTGTCCTGTTCTCCTTTGTCATATCACTCAGCACAAGAGTTCGCAAAGAGGCAAACAAAGTGAAAAACTGGCATCGAGAACGTTTCCTCAATAACCTTTGGCTTGGGAATTATGCTTCAAGTGGCAGTTTTCTTCAAAACTTCCGCTTGTATCGCCGCTTGCAGCCACACCCACACCCCTTACACCACCGCCACCGTTCACTCTTTTCCTTCCGTCCTGTGCCGTCCATTGTTTCGTTAGTGCTTCCTGGCCGCCATTCGATGCTTCCGCCTGCCATTTATCGCCCCCTCTCGGCCCACATCCACTCCGCTGCAGAGAGCCGTGTTGCAACATGAGCTGCAATCCACAGGAGCTGCTGCAGCACGCCACTCCACTCCACTTGTGCTCCTTGTTGCTTGTTAGGGCGTTTAAAAGTTTTGCCTGATTGCACAGAACAACAGCGAGTTACTGTGGCAGGCTTGAAACGCCTCCACTGGGGAAAAATCTTAGCCAAATCAATGGAAATGTACAAAGAATTCTTTTTATACCCCTTAATTTTGGTTAAGGGAGTTTATGAACCATGGAAGTGGCTGCCTAAATACATTCACATTTATACTTATAAAGCAGAAATGGACTTGTAAAATCACAACTTAGTATGATGAACTTTCAGTGTAGGGCACCTCTGCTTCTTATGTACGTCCAGCAACATACTTGTGTAGGCGATGTTAAAGTGAAAGGGGACAACATGTGTATGTTGTAGCTTTGTCCTTACTCTGCCTGGCAGCTGCATCCTTTCCTTTCTATTTTTTTTTGCGAGTCAAAGTCAATAGGATTAACAGACATTTCAATGTAACTGGCCCAACCTGGTCTTAGCCAACACACACTGGTGCAACCCCTGCCTCCCACACCCGGTGCCTGTTGGTGCACCCACGTGCGATTGTTTCAATGTCAAGTGGCGTCGATTGCCTTCACTCGCTGGCGGATGCAGACGCACTTCTGGCTAAATCTCTGGCTAAGGCTAAGGCTAAGACTGCAGCCACTTGCGGATTGGGGTTGATGTCACACAGGGGCGTTGGGGGTTGTCTTTTAAGCTATTGTTTCTGACTATAAAAGTTCCATGAGTTGTGTTTAAAATTAAACTATGTTCTATGTTCCCTTCTAGTTAACTTCTAATTATTATAATACCAATACTTCTAATTAGCCACATAATGTTATTTCCACGTGCCTTCAATTATTAATCATGAATCTTTACCGCTAACTATAAAGTTCGATAAATATCTGTGTAATTTTCACCTGTATTAACATGTCTCTATTTCCTGAAAACGTCTTAAATTCTTTCCTAGCGGTTGTGAGTCAGTATCCATCTAAGCACTGGGTGCCGAGTGCCACTGCACCACTTGAGTCGAGGCGAGGCGAGGATGCTCCACAAAGCCACATGGCTCCTCGACAGTGTTTAGTTTTCACACTCGGCCGGCACAAAGGCAGATGCAACTGTTGCTGCTGCCATTGTTCTTGATGTTGACGTTCCCTGCACAGTGGAAACGTGATAGTGGGACCCACAAAACTCAAAAAGTAGACCAAGGACGCGAAGAATAAGTTTTTAACAAGGACACTATCATACTAAAATAGAGTTAAATAAATTTTAAAGTATTTTTTTCCTATGTAAAACAGTCGAAAATAGACTCTTAACTTCTCAATTGTATTATTTTAAATATATTTTTTTTAGAAAATTAAAGTATTTGTTTATATCTGCATGAGTCACCCAGTAATCTGAAGTAACAATTAGGAAAATACAAGTAAGAAAGCCTCAAAGTGCTCTGATAATAGTATTAGGATTAGGTTATGGCCGGCGTTTCCGCCACTGTGCGGTGAAAGTGTGTGCAATAAATTTTCCCCTATCTATCGGCACCGAAAAACCGAAAATACAATTCTCCAACGCACTTAGTCAAGTGCCCTGCCCGATAAACGAGCAATTTTCCCCGTAGAAAAACATAGAGCTATTGAAAGGTAGGAAGGCAACGACGAGTTTCCACTTCCGGTGAAGAAGTAGTGAAAGAAGAGCACACTTACCCAACAGCAGGAGCTTGATGTCCTTGGCCGCCTGGATGCCATCCTCCTTGAGATTCTTCTCGATCTGTTTGGATCGCTGTATGGCGGCGCGTTCCTCGGCGGATGTGGTGCAGCCCATTGTGTTTTTTGGGGGTTTCGGGATTTGCGGAGTGCGTTGGAATTTGGATTTGGATCTGGATAAACGCGGGGACTCTTCCAATACGCCTTTCTCTCCCTCTTGTCTGTCTCTCCCTATCTCTTTCTGTTGTTGCCTTATTTGTTTATGTACAGTTTAACGGTCTCCGTCTCCACTGAAAACAATAACAAATGCACACGGGTCACGGGTGACTCACGGGGAGCAGTGTAATGAGCCAAACAAGGACAACCGTATGGCAGAAGCCTCTAGCTGTAACTGGGCCTACTTTTATGGCCGCCACTGTCTGTCCAATAGGGCGCGCACTGTGTTTCAATTTATATTTTTGTTGTTTTTGTTATCAAGCAGACGGAAGGCAAAAGCAAAAGCAAAGACAAACGCAAAAGCAATGATAGCCATCTAATTTGCATATGGAGCATGTTTTGTGATATCGAAAAATATAAAAAGCAAATATTCATCAATCGCTCTGATAAGATAAGGCATCGTCCATATATCGCCAGATCTCGATAAGAGCGAGCTAATTTATCATGTAAGTGAATTAGTTTTTGGGGAGAATATATCCTTGCTTTTGTTTTTACTCGTTTTTTTAGTATTATTATTTATTTGAAGTTTAATTTTTAACTTGTTTCTTGCTGTTTTTACTCCGTTTTGTGTATGTATTTAGCAGAGGGCGTAGGCGCAATGTGCCGGCTATTTGGGAAAACACGGGCGGGGTTTGGGCTTCGGGGGGTTTCTTTTTCCTTTTGGAAAATCTAAATATTGCCAAAATGTAAGCTCCGTTTTAATGCGCTTTTTATGCAAAAGAACAGTGCGTGGGCTTTACGATTTCGATTGTATAAATTTTCATTTAGTTTTTGCTTCGCTCACTCACTCGCACTCACTCACTCACAGATACTCACGCACACACTACGCACTCTCGCGCGCTGCACACACGCCACACCCCCCGCCCACTGGGCCGCGCCACCCACCACCACCCATCCCCTTTGAGTTTTCCTTTTTTTTCACATTTCAGCTTTCAGCTTCACATTTACCACCGCCTAGTTTTCCAGCCAGCGCCGTATACACACCACACAGCACAACAGTGTGCCTGTATGCGCGCGGGTCTCTGTTTCTGCTGCTTTCGCGTGAGTGTATGTGTATATGCGTGCAGCAGGAGGAGGCTCTTCGCTTCCTCTCAGCTTCTGATTTCGGCGTTTTTCTAGCGCTTTTCGAATCGCGTCTCACTTGCATCCGCACTGATCTTGTTGGGCATTTACCGTTGCACTTGCCGAGCACTAGCACTTGTATTTTTTGGCCGCAGTGATATTGGTAAATTACACTTTTCTAGTGTGCGAAAATTTTGGCTGCTCTCTCTCGCTTCGTTCTCTCTTTCAAACTGCAGAGGGGCCCAGTGGCTGCCAGCTGTTTTGCGCAGCTCTTGCTTAGCACTGGTTGCGGTGGGGGAGGGTGTTGGCCAACACTGGTCGCAACAGCTGTGTGGATCTAAAAGGGCAAGGGGTCTAAAATCAAGATCAAAATATTTTAAAACTAAACTTAATTTACTTAACTCAACTAATAAGCTCATTATAATTTTGAACTATACACTGTGAATGGACTAACTGAAAATTTGTTATTTTTGTTAAAGACAACGGTTTTGTGCAAATTGGTTCTTCCAATAAGATTTTTATGCGTTATTCCCAGATCAGTATGATTGTAGAAACTTTCGAAACCATCGGTTTTTTTATATCCTTACCGAAAAATATATATTTTTTTAACAAAAGATATCCTAATTATTAGTTTTATTAATTTTTATTAATAAATAATTAAAGTAATCCAAAGTTCCTTTTAATTGTTGGAAATGTTGTCTTGGTTCTAAGAGAATGTTTGTGAAAAGAGGGATTCGCCCGCTGGCTCCGCCATCTTCTGCGTGCTCTTGATGATCTTGTGCGTGCGTCGCATGTGAACGCCAAGGCTAACGCGTTCTGAGAAGCGTGTGGTGCACAAGGAGCACTGCAGCGTCTTCTCCTTGTGGATGTGACGATGCTTGACCAGGGCATTGGCATTGGTGAATGTCTTCTGGCAGATTTCGCATACCTTGTCGCGGATATTCAGGTGCGCCTTCACGTGATCCTTGAGGTCGCGCTTGGTGAGGAAATCCTTGGGACACATGGTGCATTTGAAGGCACGGATTTTCGTGTGTACCGCCGTCACATGGGTGGTCATTTGGATCTTCTGCTTAAAGGATTTGCCGCAGAACTCGCAGACGAACGGCTTCGCTACATGCTTCTCGTCGTGGGTGCGCTTGTGAATGGCCAGTGAATGGTTGAAGGCGAAGCTCCGGTCGCAGATGTCGCAGGCGAAGGCCTTGCTCATGTGCACTCGCTGGATGTGCTGCTGCAGGTGGCACCGCCGGTCAAAGTTCAGTTCGCACACTGTGCACCTGAACCAGCCGCCATCGCCCATTTTGTGATCCCGGAACTGATGGGCCTGCAGAGCGTGATCCGTGCTAAAGGCATTCTCGCACACCTCACACTTGAGCTTCTGGCGAAAGGTCTTAGTGGGCATAAAGGCCTTACAGCGCTCTATGTACTCTTTCTCGGCTAGGGAGAGACCCAACGATTGCATATCAGTGAGAGTTTTAATCCTTCGCGAATACCATTGACGCAGCCTCTGAATACTGTCATATACATCGTAGTGCGTGTGCAGCCCCAGGCCCGGTATTTCAGAGCTCAACAAGTCTGTCATCTCCACGATGGCCGACTTGCGTTCGTCCAGATTTGAGTAGTATTTGTGCGCCGGATCGTAGAGATGCGGGAACTTTGAGTACAGATCGATGAACAGGCTGGTCAGCCGGTTTTCCTCCGTGAACACCAGCTGCCGAGGAATATATGTATGCAGTTAGCTCTGATCTATATGTTGTCTGTCCCGATCAACCCACCTTGATCTTGCCATAGCCCTCATCCTCATCGCTCTCGGCCTCCTCTGGATTCACACACTTCGCTAAGAAGTTGTACTTGGCGTGGTAGTATAGCGGCACCTGGGTCAGCCTTTGGGTCTTCTTCTGGCGTGTAATGGACGCATATTGGGAGTGCAAACTCGAGATGCACTTCTTCAGCTTGTAAGCAGTTAGATGGAGGTTGACAGAGGTTTTTAGTTTCTCCAACAGCTCCTCGTAGGCGGCGGTGCGCTTCTCCTTGTCCTTGTAGAACTCATCCGCTGGATCCCACAGGCAGGTTTGTTGCTTATACAGCTCTATGAACTTTGTGATCCTTGGGCTGCGCCGGTAAAATGTGGGATTGAACTACAGGTGGGATCAGAGATCTTGATTGAATGATAGCATTCTTGGCCGCGATAATGGAAGTGGCTTACTTTTGACAAAGGACTGAAGTCTGTGGCGCCCGGATCAGAGTCAAGCGCCATGCTGGAACTGTCCACCTCGTCCTTCACTTCGCTGCTGGACTCTTCCACTGAGGAGACGGGCAAGTCCACGAACTCTTCCTCGGCTAGACAATCTTCCTCTTCCTCCTCCTGATCCACCTCGCTCTCCGCACTTTCGCTAGACGCAGCATACTTCTCTTCAGCTTGTTTATCTGCATCCGTTCGCTGGTGGTCTTTTATGTGTTGAATGAACTCCCGCCACCGCTCCAGTTCCATCTCCACAGGGCAGGGGCTGTCATTGTTTTGGCCGCCTGCAACTGTACAGGTTAGCATAAAGTGCTTGTAGTTGTTCCAGGCCAAAAGATTCGCGCAAATCATAATACTTATTACAAACAAATGAAATAGAGATGGGGCAAAACAATCAGAATGGCAGTGAGTGTATCGAATGTGTCATCATTATCAACATTTATGGTTATCCCTAGAGGTGACACTGAATTCGATTAATCAGTGTTCAAATTTCCTACAAACTGTCACCAGAAATAAAATACACTTTTTAAGTCGTTATTTTGTTCGTTTTAGTAACTTTACAAAATCTTGAACATGAAAAACACGTCCATACGAAAATTTTAAAATTCACTCGAAGTAATGAGCTGGTTCTTCAGCTGTGCTCGCGAATCTTGCACGTGGGACACCACATTTCTCATATGTGCCTGGTAGATGCAGTAGTCCTGGACATTTAGCCGGACCTTGTTCTTCTCAATGGCGCCGTACAAGTAGGAGTAGACGATGTTATCCACGGGCACATAGTACTTGAGCCAGTTGCGCGTGCGACTCCTTAAAAAAAATGTATATTAAATAAACCCTTGAAAAATTAAAAATTAAAGTATTAAATACAAGAAAAACATCTGGGAACTAAATTGAAATATTACCTAAAGTTAAATAATAAATTAATTATAAATATTACTTACACCAACTCGGATCTGTTATGCAAAAAATTAACAAACTTTGCCAAATTCTCCACGTCTTTGCGCAAGCTGTAAGGATAAAAACACAACTAGTTAATATCAAAATTAATGAGTTACTGTTGCTTAAAGTGAACCCACTTCTGCTCCGTTTCGGCGATGGTGGCACCATCGCGAATGATGCGAACCTCGAAGTAAAAGCCGTGACTGTACTTATATCGCAGATACTGGAGACTGCCAATGGCCAGCATCTCGCTGTGCTGGAAAAGGATAATAAAATCGGCCAGAATCTTGCACTCTAGCTCATCATTGCTAGCAAAGATAATAGTCTTGCCGCAGTACCGCATATATCTCAATATATTCCAGATCTCGCGCCTTGTCGTCGCCGGCATTCCGGCAGTGGGCTCGTCCAGGACAAAGACCTTGTTGTATGCGACCAGTGCCAGAGCAATCTTAACCTTGGCAAGCTTTTCCGCTGTCAGGAGACAGCATCTGCGGTGCATCCAACCGGTCATGTTGAGCATCAGACACAAATCGTGTATCTTCTCGCCGATTTTTGCCGCCGGAACACCTCGAATCATGCACAGCAGCCGGATGTGCTCCCGGGGCGTTAAATTGGGCAGCAGGCCACGGTGCTGCGGACTGTAGCCCATGTATGTATGGATGTTCTCCAAGTCATACTTGAAGTCTAAGCCCCGTACATAGATCTCGCCGAAAGCGAATCCCTCCTGGCCCACCAACTGACGCATCAGGTGGCTCTTACCGGAGTTCCGCGGCGCAAAGATTCCCATGCTCATGTATCTAAGACGGATTTGAGGTTTTTGTATACTCATTATAAATAATGTAACTTTGAAGTGAAATCTCCTAATTTCATTTTATAAACTCACTTGTTCAAGGCAAAAGATATGGTGTTGACTCTGTTACCGCTCTGTGGAATCTTCGCTTCCACCTGGTCCACCAAAAATACAGACTGCTTCGCCTTGGTACCATCCGCCTCGGCGATCTTCAGCTTGACATCAGCCACATCGCCATCGTCAAAGGGATATGTGGCGGTCCGCATTTTATGCAAGCTGCATGCGATTCACAGGAAGACATTGTATACATTCCATATATGTACATATATATGCAGATTGACTTACTCTCTGGAAGAGTGGAACTTCTTCTCTCGCCGATGCAGCTCGATCCAGAAGATCAGCAACAGGCAAATAATGGCGCAAATGATCATACAGGCTATAGCGGGCAAAATTCCCGGAGAAGGCCACTTAAAGTAGGTGCCAACTGTGGGTAATATAAAAGAGAATTTATAGTGAATATAATATCTATAAAGTGTTTAGTAGTCGCTTTGGATTTGAAGCTTTCTAAAAGTATGCAAGGCATTTTTAGGAAATACTTATATCACAAGCATTCTTTTTCATTTCGAATGGTTTCCAAATCTACAGCAATTTGTGTGACATAAATATAAATTTTAAACAAGAAATTCGAGCTATTACCATGACTTAATAATTAATGGGACTCACATTTGCAGTGGGGCACTATCTCGTGCATATTCTCAGTCTTACAGCCGGGGTAACCCTTGCACTTGGTCTTGCAGAGCGCCTGCTCCAGGCTCTGAGTATATATGTTGCTGATTCCGTCGAGCAGCGAGAAACCCGGCGACATGCAAGCACTGATGTAGAAGATCGTGTTGCTATTGGCCACATCCCAGTAGATGATGTACAGGAAGAGCCCGGATACGCCCTGCAGAATCAAGGAAACGAGAAAGGCCCGAATTACAGTCTTGTTCACGAACATGGTCACCAAATAAGTGATGGGTAGGGCCGCCAGTCCAAAAAAGGCCAGCAGAAGGATGATGATCATGTTTTCGTAGAACCCGAACCCGCCGATCCCCATTACACGCATGATAACCACAATTATGATCGAGTATATGCAGAAGGTGAACCAGTCCCAGAACAGGTTGATGCCCCAGTAGACACGCAGTCCCAAACCAGCCATGTGTTCCAAAAACCGGAAGTTGTGGATGCGCTCCTCCACCAGCGGTATGATGAACACGGATACGGTCAGCGGGATGATGCAGCCGATCGCCAGAGGCGCATGAATGTGGGCAATCTTGTTGTCCAGCAGGTTGATCTTCTTCGACAGCTGCGTTGGCATCGGATTGTTCTGCACCAGAGCCACTATGTTGTCTTGGTTCGGATACGAGAGTCTGCAGGAAAGCGCATTTGTGTATTAAATAAATAAATGTAAAATCTAGTAGGAGCTAGGTTATAAATAATATAAAGTTAACATAAATAAATATATTTTTATATATTTACTTGAGAGCAATGTTGTGCAGCAGATTGAGCATCATGGGTGCCGAATGGAAGATGTTATTGCTGATGTAGCCATTGAGGTTGTCCCCTTCGAGCTCCACGGCCCCCATGCTAGTAAGCTCGCTCTTCTTTTTCAGATTTTCGCGATACGAACCCTTCGCGCAGACAAAAGAGTCCTTGCGAAAGACCCTTGTCATCGCATTGTCTTCGGTATGTTTCGATGCCGACCTGATGTCAATGTAACCACAATCCTTGATATTCGGTATAGCCCCCAGATCGCCTACATTCTGGAATCCGATGGGGATCGAGTTTGCGCGGCCCTTCGGCACATCGAGCAGCACCGAAAGGCGTGCAATGATGGCGATCAGTATGAAGCTGGCGATGATCATGATTATGGGCCAAACATTCGGCGCCGAATTGATCATTTTCTTGTAGAACATGGCCCGCATCCGCTGTCTGCTTAGCTGCTTCTTGGACACCACCTGGTACTTGAAGGTATGAGCTACACAGACATTAAAAACAAACCCAGATATATCAAATGTTGCTCGAACTTACTGACATCCGGAATGATCTGCTGCTGCAGTCGAAATGATGTGACTAGCCTCATATAAATGTCGGAGAGCTCCGCTCCCACCACTTTTATACTCTCGATGCCCAGCATCTTGCGATCGTTCTCCAGGTGAATGAGCAGCTTCTGTATACGAGGACGGAACGACACAGGAAGTCGGTAGGTCAGTGAATCTCCGATCTCGTTCTCTGGCTCCACTTGTGGCAGAAATTTGTTGATATATTCAGTAATGGGATCATCCGGCACGTGTGGCTTCTTTATGATAATCTAAACAATATATACTTAGTAGTTTTAAGAGATAAGGCAAGGCGTTCAGGCCCAAATATAAATACCAGATCCACGTTACTGTTGAACTTGGCTCGCAGGAAAAACGGCGAGCCACTGGCCTCCAGTACGCCCATGTTGAGGATTCCAATCCTGTCGGCAACATGCTCCGCGTCTCCCATATTGTGGGTGGCGATAATGAACGCCCGATTCTCCTTCTCCACATTGATAATCGCCCAGAAGACCTGCGCCTCCCGCGCCGTTAGCTTTGTCATAGGCTCCTCCATAATAATGACCTTTGTGTCTCCGGCCAGGCAGCAGCACAATGCCACCAGCTGCCTGGTTCCCCCTCTCAGTTTCCCAATTGTGGATTTCCGACTATCGATGTACGGATCCAGCACTGCCAGCCACTTGCGCTTCTCGATCTCGAAGCGATCCGATTCGTTAGGCGCCAGCTTCAGGCGAACATGGAAATCAATGGTCTGTTCCACGGTTAGTTTCCTATTCAGTCCGTGCTCGTCGAAACGGAAGTCAAGTAGGTGACGTTGCTCACCTAATAGTAAAAAGGATACTTTTAAATTTCGAAGAGTCAAGATCCATATAAAGGAGTACTTTCTACATGCTTGCAAATACCAGTTACCTCGTACTATTTAATATTATAAGTTGCTATTGAAAGAGCTTAACAAGAAAAGCTAATCTGAGCACATGCAACCGAAGACCAAAGAGAGATCACGATTATAAGGACGACAAAGGAAATATTAAGCTATCAACCATTATTTAAAAGCTCTTATTTATGCCTCTAATACCATCGCAAAGAGTTGTTAACAAACCTACCACTGTTCTCAAAGGGCTTGCCCATAACGACCACACTGCCGCGCACGGGGAACTTCAGACCTGCCATGACCCTGAGGAGGGTTAGTTTGCCAGATCCGATATGGCCGAGAAGAACGTACACCTCGCCCTGGTATAGCCGCACGGATATATTCTTGAGGATCTTTCGCTCCGTGTCTCGATGCGAGGTACTGACGTGCCGCAATCGCAATAGTTCTACGCTGCCAGAGTCGCTGTGCTCGAAATTGTCCATACTTGGCGTCTTGCCCATATATAGAGCGGCATTTTCCGCTTCGTTCAGCTTCCGGCGCCGATTGTTCACTATCCGCCGGCTGAGGAACTTACCCGGCATTCGCCACTGAATCGCCAGTAGGATCAAGAAGTAAATCAGGGCCGATCCTATAGCCGCGGCGAAAAGCACCACATAATCAATGGTTTTAACTATTTCGGGGCGTTCGGTAGTGTGCCTAAATAGCTCCATGCCGAAGAGTATCTGGCAATTGAAGAAGCCAACGAGGATAAAGAAGACATAGTACTTGTGGATGTCCCAGTAACGTTCCAAAATAATGGCGAAGGCGGCATACATAAATAGCCACACGACCAGAGCAAACAGAACCGCGTTGGTGGGATTGCCAAATATCTTGGCCACCACCATTCCGGTTAAAATAAGCTCCACAGTGAACACCAGAATGAAGCAGACAAAGGCCACTACTGTTAAACCGGGTAAGTGTGAATAGTTGTCTCTGAAGGCCCAAAACAACTGAAATGAGAAGCAAGGAAATGCGGAAGAAATAATTAATGGATTCAGTACAAAATCAAATGTAAACTTTTTCCTAAAAATGTAATAAAATATTTGTGGTTTTTTTGATTATATAGCACAATTATGAGCTTACCACAACAATTATTACAAAAATAGCGCCAAGCGCAAGCATTCGCAAAAATAGCACCACAAACTTTAGAGCCCATTGCGTTCCAAACGAGTAGCCATAATACCACTGATGGACCATGACACCATCCTCCACTTGGGAAGCCACGTTCTAAGGGAGATAACATTTTATTAAATGAGAGATCCTAAAATAAATTAATCTATCTTTCAATAACGCCAAAGAAAGTCATGACTTTCTTTTCGTCTCCCCAAAGTGTTAAATAAACTAAAAATTTTCAAGATCCTAACTTGGAAATTATTTAAATAAATAATAACTCCTTGTTATAGCCTAAACCATCATCAGTATCCATTTGACATGCTTCAACATTCAGTATGTTAATGTTTGATACTCAAATTTGTTCGTAATTACTGCAACGTATATTATATATTCTGGAAAGACTCACTCGAATAATGTTCACGAAGGGGAGCAGGTATATAAAATAATACAGGAACGTGGGCAGCCGGGCCAGACTCATTGCGGCACAGGGCTCCTCGGCGGCCTTTAGCAGGATGTTGAACACCTCGACGTGAGGTTCCGGATAGTTAGAGACCAATTGGGCCTGCAGTAGATGGTACCACTCTAAGAAGACCTGGTGCTGCAGCTGCAGGAATCCCTCGCGTATATATATATCCTGTTTATGGTTACTCTTGACCCGCTCGCGCTCGGCGTCGATGCGGCCCGAGCAGCGAGTTAGCCAAAGTCTGTCCTCGGTGAGGAAAGAACTCAACGTTCGGAGCTCGCTGGGGAAACGGATGGAGACGGATAGCTCCAGGGGCGGTCCCGCCTGATTCTCCACCCCGTTGAAGACGAGGCCCGCCATGGTGGTCTTCTCGTCGAACTGATCCTGCAACTCGTCCTCGGTCGCGTAGCCGATCGTTGCATTTAGCTCCAGTGTCTTGACCACCTTCTGGGCCAAATCGACCACAAATGGCGATTTGGGTGTGTAGGCCAGGTTTAACTTAGTCTTCTCCCGCCTGGAGTCCGACATTCCACTGAGAGGACCACAGATCGGATGGGAAGGTTGTGTCAAAACGTAGAAGGAACGCTAAAGTTAAATGCAGCTTACGTTAATATATCGATATCCTCCAACTTGTGCGATTCGATGCTGTGCTCATTATCTTTGTAGTTGGGGCTATACAGCAGCCGCTTGGAGTGTGCGATGGGGTTGAGCAGGATCACCAGGACCATGATCACCAGGATGACGGCCTCGAAGAGCGTGTGCCGCCACATATTCAGTTCTATGCGGACATACCTCTGGAATAGCAGACCTTTGGTGGCCGGCATTTTCGGATGGGCTTTGGGTAATAAGTATGTATATTCACAATAAAAATAACATGTGAAAATGAGCAAAACTAAGTTCTGGACACAGGATTTCGAATAAGTCTAATTTTCATTAAGCTTTAACACAATTTATCACATCTTTTTCAAAGCACATTGTGATGGTTTTCGAGTTTAAAACATTGATTTGATCGATAACAGCGCCATTTACGCCCTATCGACTAATCCATCCATTGGTGGAACGACTGGTTCACGACCAAATATCCTTTATTCGATCCCCAATATGTAGCGATCGACTACTACTCTCTTAATCGATTATTTCCTTATTATCGATAGGCATAAGGCATCGAAAAAGCGAAGTTGTTCTGCCGCAAATTAAATACAATCTGAAGTTAATTTTCTGATTAAAACCAAACGGTTAAAGACACTTCAATGAGGGAGGACTTTGAAGAGGACCTGTGGTCAATCGAGGATGACTCAATGTTCCAGGCTTGCGGACTGATTGTGGCTGCTGCCCACGCCGGCAAGTCGGTCTTCATCACCTGGAATCAGTACTATTTGCTTAACTTTCGTTTCAAGAAACCGAAAGCCGAAAGCAGCCGCGTCAAAATGACCAAGGTGCGGATACCACTGCCCACGAGGAGTGGCAGCTACCTGAGGAGCGTGCACACGCTAAAGTTCAACACGATGCTACTGATGTCGGATGGCGGGATCTACTGCTTCGGTTCCTTCAAGGCTCTGCATGCCATCAAATGGCTAAATGGCGTTCGCTGTTTTGCCATAGTCGGCGATGGATTCAGCGTGATACGGGAGGAGGAGCACCGCCTTCTGCTGCAGACCTATCTCGATCTGCCCGGCTTGGAAAAGGGCGAGAGCACTCTGCAGCACACGTTCGATATTACGTACGACGAAGAGAATATATTTCAATGCGACTGGCAGCATGACGAGTACACGCTAACCACTTTAATGGTCTCCAACGAAAAGGATAAGCAGTTCGCGCAGCGCCTGTTTGGTGTCACGGCTGCCAATCAGGAGTACTTCCACATCTTCAGCATAGGCGGGCATGTGTTTGCTCTGTGCCAAACTGAACCTGCAGACGGAGGATCAGAAACTCCGTATCACATAGAACTGCTGTGCGTGTACGCCGCGATAGTAAAGTTCATCCGCATCCTGCCCGACCAGAACCTCTGTATGGTGTTACTCAGCAACGGCAGCGTGGATTTGTGGTACGTTTCCTGCCTGCTTGACATTAAACAACGCCAGATGCATCACACTGGTGCCGAGTGGCTGGACTACGACGCAACTAGTGAGAATGGTGACTTATACTACACCGACGGCATGCAGCTGGTACGACTGAGATTTAAGTACAACAGCCAGTTGGACGAGTGCTACTTCCAAACTATGGTCAAGCCAGTGTCCGGAATACAGTGCTGCACTTTTTTGGACCACAGCGAGCAATTGGTTTGTCTTAGCGACAACAACATATTTTATCGCATCGGTTTTGAGGCAGCCGACCATAAGGAGGATTCCCCAATGACTGATTTTACAGCTGAGGCCATTGAACGGATGCGGCACAATGCCCAAGCCTTAGAAGTGTATCAACGACAACCAGATATCCTCCGCGAAGCCCTGAAGAAGGAGTATGAGAAGCAGCAACTGATTGCTGTAGGTAGGAATCGTTTTGACGAGAGTCTTAGAGCATCCCTGGAATTCCATCGTCGAATACCAAGCCACGACGATGACACTGTCCTGCTCTTGCATCCTCAGTCTCAGGAGCCGACTCTTAACGCAGACTGCTGTTATGCTGTGCTTAACCTTATGGTAATCAATAGCCAGCCCTTACAACATAGCAATAACTGGCAGCTTTTGATGTGCTACAACCACAACATTCATGCCTACCTGTTGCCCACTGATATACTCTTGAACAGAAGATGTCTTATTGTAGTGCCAATAAGGAAGCTAAAAAACGAGTTTCTGCCTCGTTTTAGCATCAAATTTGTTGCTTTTATTGAGATTAACAGACAGATAAGTGCTGTCCTTCTCCCCGTAGCGGTGACCAAAAGTGCACACACTTATCGTTCCGTCTTCAGTTCCACTCGGTCGGGTGAGGAGCTTCGCTCGGATGGACTGCAAATACCAATGGACAAGGCATTACCAAGTGGGCCTATGATTCAGCACACGATTCGCCTATCCAATAGCTTAACGCTAAATGAAGTTGCGGCCCTTTTTAATACCCCTAAAAACGGCAACCATACATTATTGGAATTATACTTTGTAGGCGATGCCAAGCTGCGACTTCAAATATCTTCAAATAATTCAATTGGAACTTTGGAGAGCTATGATGCCTCAGCTATTTACTACTTCAAGCAGCATTTACTTTTAAATGCGGATACGCAGGACACAGAACCCGCTTCCAAAGATGCATTAGCCTTGGATCAAATATTAAAGTTCCAGTGCGAAACAAAGCGGTTGAACAGCAATAAACAATATGAAAATACCTTAGAGTGCGGAGAAAATGTTGCGATGCGTTTGGAATCTAAATATAAAGCTTTGCGAAGTGCCATTTTCTAAGAACTTGCTACGGAGCAAATTTGTCTTCTAATTAAAAGTTGTTTCACAGGCTCACAGGTTTCTTTATAAGTAAATTATATTCCTATTAAGAGCTGTTTGTTAAGTATAAATAGTGTAGTCATAGTGTTTAAGCATCTCGAAGGAAACTCGCTACAATAATAATTATTTTAATACCTTGTAGATATAGTTTAACTAAGCTTGTTAAGTATATATATTTGCTCTATTTAAAAGAAGAAATTAAGAGAACTGTGATGGGTTTTTTTTAACGATGTCTGTACATATATAATTGTCTTTCTTATCTTAATTAACTTCTGAAGTGGCGGCAACATTGATAAGCGGTAATCTTGTGTTTTGCTTATCACCTAAACCTTATAAACATTTGATGGACTTTATTTGTTGGGTTAGGTTGGATTTTTCTTTTTCTAAGCTTTTTCTAAGAAAACAAATGTTTATCAGGAAGATTATAAAATGTTAATGAGTGGTCTTAGATAAGAAATTATAGTCTTTTCCAATAATTTCAACTTCTAACATATTTGTAGAGAATAAGTTGTTATTTTTTGTAGAAACGTATTATATGAAAAGAAATTTAAGACTCCTAAGAGAGTATTATAAACAAGAAAAAAATAATTAATCAAATATATTTTCATTGTCTGAAATTAAGAGAGAAATTCAACAATAGCAATAAAGAAAGTTTGATAATGTTCGTCGCACTTTGATAATTTTATTATTCTTTGTCAGCATGACTTGCAATATCTTATCAATCTCCTGAGACTATGTTTTAGTACTGAAAGGGTAAAAAATAAAATGTATATGATTTTACTATATAAATTATAGGTAGTAATATTTATGATCCCCTTTTTATAATTACCTTCTTAATAAAGCGAAACATATAGTATATGAAAATGCACCTAATATATCTAATTCGCATGTGTATTAGTTTATTTCGATGTTGCCCTCATGTAATAAAATTATATCGTGAACGTCAACTCATAGATTTTATCGCAATAGAAGTCTCTCTTAAACTCTCTCTTTCTATGTCCCACACAGTTCCAATAAATTCGCTGCTTTCCGCTCAAATCGATTAGTTGTGACCGAGACCCCCAGCGAGCAAGATGGTTAAGTTGACTCTATACGGCCTAGATCCCAGTCCGCCAGTTCGGGCCGTAAAGCTTACCCTGGCTGCTCTCAACCTGCCCTACGAGTTCGTGAACGTTAATATTGTCAGTCGGGAGCATCTATCTCCAGCTTATGTGGAGAAGAATCCTCAGCATACGGTGCCCACGTTGGAGGACGATGGCCACTTTCTTTGGGACTCGCATGCCATCATAGCGTACCTGGTGTCCAAGTACGCACCTACGGATGCCCTATATCCGAAAGATCTCCTCCAGCGAGCTGTGGTGGATCAGCGTTTGCACTTTGATACAGGCGTGGTCTTCGCCAATGGCATTAGGAGCATTATCAAGCCCGTGATCTTCTTTGGCCAGACAACAATCCCCAAGGAGCGTTATGATGCCATTATCGAGATCTACGACTTTGTGGAGACCTTTCTCACGGGTCACGATTACATTGCCGGTGATCACCTGACAATCGCAGACTTCAGCCTGATCTCTTCGGTAACTTCTCTCCCAGCCTTTGTGGATATAGATCCGGTGAAATATGGCAGGATTAGTGCTTGGGTCAAGAGGTTGGAACAGCTACCTTACTACGAGGAGGCCAATGCCAAAGGAGCTCGGCAATTGGAAGCCATTGTGAAGAAGACAAATTTCACCTTTGACAAGTGATCTTCCAGTTGAATATATAGCAAAAAGAATAATCAATTGGCAAAATAACAAAAAGTATTGGTTTATGTTCATAATAAATGAATTTATTTTCTGTAATTGTATTGTTGTTTTTCTAAGCTTCTTAAAAATAGAACAAAGAAAGAGCAGAGCCTCTTATCGACTAGAGTTCAATAAATCAAAAGTCGACTTTATGATAGAAATACACTTACAGAGCTTGTCAAAAATAAGCAGAAAATATGGCCATATAGCATAATCCATGTCTCTTATCTTAATGTGTGTTAAAGAGCGTAGTAATTACTACTATCTTGTGCTCTTTTTTGGAAATGGCGAGCCTCCATACTCTCTTTCAAATCATTTAAGTTCGCTGGCCCCTTAGATCTCTTTATTCAGTTTCAGCAGAGAAATATAAGAGTCTAAAGAGAGAACAAACAAATAAGGAAAATTGCTAGGCCCCTGTTCGTCTCAGACCAGAGCATATACATATATTTATATATTATATTATATACTTATACATTTTTAGAAGCCGATTGGAGTAATCGTTTGGGAGAGTCTTGGACTTTATTTTATTGTTATTATGGTGAAATACAAATGTACGGAAAGAGAGAGAAATACCAACAACTAGGTATTCCTACTATATTGTGCTCATTAATGGGAACGATAGTGCCTTCATACTCTCTTTCGAGGCAAATAAATACGCTGGATGGTGTTACCTCTGTGTTCAGTTCTAGAAGAGACCCGTAGAGGCTACACAACATGACCAAATTGATTCTGTATGGCCTGGACAAGAGTCCGCCGGTGAGGGCAGTCAAACTCACACTTGCCGCTTTGGAAATTCCATACGAGTTCGTCGAGGTGAATACTTTTACCAAGGAGAACCTTACAGAGGCGTTCCTGAAGAAGAACCCGCAGCACACGGTGCCCACATTGGAGGATGATGGCCACTTCCTTTGGGACTCGCATGCGATCAGCGCCTACCTGGTATCTAAATACGGCAAGAACGACAGTCTCTATCCCAAGGATCTCCTCCAGCGGGCTGTTGTGGACCAGCGACTGCACTTCGAGTCTGGCGTGGTATTCGCCGACGGTCTGAGGCGCATTGTAAGATCATTCATCAACCTCGGCCAGACCACGATGCCCAAGGACCGTTACGATGCCATCATCGAGATTTACGATTTTGTAGAGACCTTTCTCCAGGGTCACAATTACATTGCCGGCAGCCAACTGACCATAGCCGACTTTAGTATTATTTCTACTATATCCTCTCTGGTGGCCTTTGTGGACATAGATCCAGCCAAGTACACCAGGATCACTGCCTGGATTAAGCGACTGGAACAGCTGCCCTACTACGAGGAAGCCAATGCCAAGGGAGCCCGAGCGGTAATAGAGGGCATCAAGAAGGCTAATATTACCTTTGCATCTGAATAATTTACAACCCGTTTTTATTTAACAAGAAATTCTAGAAGGAATATATATAATATATATAATATGTTTGTTAATTACAACAGAATATCTTCCATTGAACAAATAAATTTACAATTATCATTACTACATTACATAAATAAGTAAAGCCTATAAACAAGTGAAAACAAACAAAATATATATATATTCCATAGTTATATAACTATGGCGAACCAAAAATAAAGTGTTATAAAAATACAATTTAGTAATTAAGATTACGAATTTTCCACAAAACTTCGATTGAGAATATAATAGAAAGAGATATGATAAGGCTCTGGGGTGCTTTATAAACACCTGACCATTCTTTCACCTTCAAACAATTTTGATTAAAACGAGTGCCTTATCTTATGTCGTATCAGCTATCTAAGCTGAGCACTCTGACAGCAGATATAGCTCAGATACGTAATCAAAAATATATGGGAACAATCATGTCAATCAGGTATAAACCTAATTACTAAAAGCAAGCATGAAAAGCTTTGAATTGCAAAGTAGAATTTGTTTAATATATGGAATTAATTGAAGCCAGCACACTTGTGGCTGCGATAGGTGGCGAGCCCACGATCAGATTCGATTCAACAACCCGAGCGAGCGGACGACGATGGGAAAACTAATACTGTACGGAGTAGAGCCCAGTCCACCGGTGCGTGCCTGCAAGCTGACCTTGGACGCTCTGGGGCTGCAGTATGAGTACAAGCTAGTCAACCTGCTGGCCGGGGAGAACAAGACCAAGGAGTATATACTAAAGAATCCGCAGCACACAGTGCCCATGCTGGAAGACGACGATGGCAAGTGCATCTGGGAAAGCCATGCTATATGCGCTTATCTGGTGCGGCGGTATGCCAAGGACGACTCACTGTATCCCAAGGACTACTTCAAGCGCGCTTTGGTGGATCAGCGCCTGCACTTCGAGTCGGGTGTACTGTTCCAGGGCTGCATCCGGCACATTGCCGCCCCATTGTTCTACAAGGACGAGACGGAGGTGCCGCGCTCCAAGATCGATGCCATCTACGAGGCCTACGACTTCCTTGAGGTGTTCATCGGAAGCCAGCCGTATTTGTGCGGCACGGGCATAACCATAGCTGACTTTAGTATCGTCTCCTCGGTGACCAGCCTGGTTGGTCTGGCGCCCATCGATCCGAAGCGCTATCCCAAGCTCAGCGGATGGCTGGACAGGATGTCCAAGCTGCCAAATTATCAGACGGTCAACGGTAACGGTGCCCAGATGCTGATTGACATGTTCAGTTCAAAGATCACCAAGATTGTATGACTTTGCTCCGTGCTGTTTAGAGGTGAGAGACGAGATAGGCGGCCGCTGCCGCAGCTGGTGCTGATGATTACATAAAAATAAAGCTTTTATTTGTTATACACTTCACAAAAAATGCTTTCAAAATGCTAACTTCAAGTGCAGGGGTTCCCGATTTCGACACACAATATATCACATCTTAAAGAATAAAACTGGTGTAAGAATATAGTTAATGCAAACATTTAGGCACTTATTCGAAGGGTTTGTTGGATTATTAAACAAAATATATTGCACACTTATCATCGCCCGATGGCCTCTCTTTCCTCTTTCCGCCAATCGATGCCCGTTGCTTGCTAATAAAACTCCCTCGGTTGGGATATCAATCTTTCTCCATGTCTCCGACAGGTTTTCGGCATCGAGATGATAGGCTGCTCAAAATCCATAGCGTTCGTTGATAGTCGGGGTTGTTGAAGGCATCCCACAGACTCTGGCTAGCTATTCGTTTTGCGCTTCTCCAGTGCCTTCCAAACCAGTTTCATTCTTTGCACACAATCGCGATGCTGGGACTCCCACAGCACTGTGGTGAGTCGTCCCACCGTGGCCGCACCATTCTCCGCGCTGCGCGTCCACTGCAACAGTAGCTGGTAGATCACCTGGAAAAGCATGGGAAGCGTTAATTAATCAGGATTACTCATGCCATCAAATCATACCAAAGTATTTAATTTAGTGTTTTTAAAGCTACCCATTTCCAAAGTAAATTCGCTGAAATCCAATAAAATTAAGATAGAATTTCAAAACCTACAATCTAATCTAATCTGCTCATGTAATCTTAAATCAAAGAGACACCTCTAAGGAAATAGACTCTATTTGTAGACGAACATTTTGCGTTCAAGTTAAAGGTTAATTTGCTACAGAAATAAATCACATTTTAAAAACCTTTGTAAATTATATACTGAAACCTTTTCAGATTTGTTCTCATATTTACTTTCAGATTTTTTCTGAATATAAAATGTGCTAGAGATATCAAAACTTGAGTCATGATCCGATCTGTGCCCGAGAAATCCGTGAAGATTTCAAGCTACATATTCGTAATTCTATAAAGAATCTATTTTTAAATAATTTGCTAATATTAGAAATACATTTTTTCAAGTTTTTTTTTACCTCTCTGATATTTCCATGCATTTGATGATCGATTATCGCCTGATCGATCTGTCCCTCCGACTGTCCAAGCTCTCTCATCACCTGTTTCCATCCTTCACCCAGGTGCGTGGCCACTGCGTCTAGCAGTCGGATATCTGGCTCCTCCTGCGACTGCATCATTGCCACAATGCTGACCGTTTTGCGCGTGGCAATGGAACGCTTGCCGCCTTCCAGTGATGCAACCGCTGCTCCTTCCTCGGTAGCACTTGTACTACCCTTGCGTGAACTGCTGGCGCTTAGGTTTTGGTTAATGTTGTAGACGGAGCCAAAGTGGAGGCCGCTGGCATTCGAGAAGTTCATGACCACCTGTTGCTGGGCGCTGTGCACGTTCATCGTGTTGTTCGTTTGGGCATTGTGGCTCAGCGCAGTACCCGGAAAATTGGCGGACTGCACTACGTCCATGGAGTTGTAGTTGGGGTCGCTGAGCTCGCGCAGCACGGACTCGGTGAGATCGGCAGATGCAGTGGGCGTGCTAATTGAGGGCAGCGCCAGGGCTCCGCTGTTATTGTTATCTCCCTCGCTGTCGTCCACAGGCGCTGCGTCTGTTTCGAGACGACCCTCGGACAGATTCGGAGCCTCCTTGCCACCAAAAATGTTGGGCAACAGGTTCTTGAGCTTGGGCATGTTGTTCGCTGATAACTTGCCGCGATGAACGTGCTCTCTTGTCTCCGGAAATTCCACAGTTTGGGGTTTTTGTCTTTGTGTTGCTTTGCGATTTAGTGGTGACAGGCCAGGGGTAGTACTGCCTATCGATGGGGATGAAAGACTATCCGATAATTTTGATCGGGTGAGGTACTAATCGAATTTAAGTGACTTTTTTGTCACCATTAGGTTCTCATACATTTCTTATTTTCCTTAAAAATTTGTGTACTTTTGTTTCGCTGCTACCAAAAATATATAATAAGAGTCAAACATAAATAGATAGTTCAAAAATTAAATGCTATTAATTAATCGATTATTAAATTATTAATTTGATTGAATATCAATTAGATGCGGACTAACCACACATATGTGGACACTGACTTAAAAGCGAATTAGGCAAGTTTAAAGAAAAGTATTAAATTAAGCATTCAATAATGACGATAACATTTGCTAACATTTAATTGCTTAGTTTCCGTTAAGCCCAAAAGCCGGCCGTAGTTCTTGTCTTAAGAACCGATAGTCCGTTTGACAGCTCCCGCACTGGCCTATCGCCCATCTCTATTTGCCACGTTCGCTCATGTTCATTCACATTTTACTTGGAGTCGGTAACGATGAGTTCCGCGTCCGTGCGTGCTGCCTTCCAATAGAAAGTCTGGGTGTGATTTTAACAAATTCCAGTGCGAGTGGCAACCTGAATTGGCCAGTGATCCTTGCGGCGGCGGGCGGACGGCCGCAGTTGCATAATTTACGGCGAGAGAGTGCACGGATATACAGTTATGAAGGGCCGGATGGAACAGGCGGCGGCGGGGCGGTGGTTCGGCGGCCGAACAAGAAGCAGCAGCGGCTAAAGAAAATTCAGGCCGCCTTGAATGCAAGAACATTTTCCTTAAATTCGGGAGCTCGGTGAAGAACAACGTGTTTTCCAATGGTTGATAATACACGGGCGACGTACTCGCACACAAACACAAAGGAGGCGGCGGCGGCCGCAGCGACGACGTCGTCGACTTCGTCCACGCACACAGGGCCATCAAATCACATGCATATGTGTGTGTGTGCATATATAAGCATATTTGTCCGATTGGAAGGCGCGCGTGCTGTTTTTTTTTTTGGGCTTTAAACTTTCCGAATTTCTAGAAGCGAATAGTGAAGAGGAACCGAACCCCGCCCAGGGCCCGAAATGAGGATCCCGTCATAACCTTTCACCTTGGCTGAAACATACGGCACTGATTTCCGCATTCCATGCGAACGTTCTGTCACACTCGCACACACAAGCACACCCACGCTCTGCTCCACTTTGACAAAAACAATTGTCCAATAAGCAGCGGCCCGCATATGTTGCTGTTGCCGCTGCCGTTGCCCTACAAAAACGCATACATTGTCGCCCGCCGCAGACTTTCTATTGGATTGGGGGAAATGTGCAGCATGCCCGACAAACTACAGCGTAGGGCATTCATCCTGTGGATGCCACGACGATCTGCATCCGCTAATTGCATTAATATCGTAATATTGTCTTGCAGCCGACACGCCAAGTTATCAAACTGGATTTGGTCAAAGGAGAGTAAACTAGGCCGGATTTTTTGGATTTTACAGTACCGTAAGTTGAACAACCTTTGCTTCACCAGTGTTAATTTGCATAGTTTACCATTTGCCGAAAATAAAAAACAGAAAATCAGAAATACTCTTTAGAAGGTAACGGGTCCGTTCTTAAAAGTGACTACGTCACACTTTTTTCTGTCGTACCAAAATAAGAATCCATCCGATATGTGCAAACCAATTTTTATTTATGTGTTTCATTATTATTTTTTTTTTTTGGTTCAAGCTGAACTTTAGCGCATTGTATTTGTGCTTTGTCTTCATTTGTCGACGTCAGCGTCGCTGCAGGCGTCACATACGAACGTTTGTGCGCTGGTATTTGCTATGTAGGTATGTTGCTTGTTTTCGTTTTTTTACCTGTGCCTTCTCGAAAGGTGCCAACACTCACACAGTCTCGCACGGGCAAAGAAAAAGAGCCACACAGAAATGTGCAGGCACACTCACACACACAGACACAGGCGCACTGGCACTCGATCGTTTTGTTGTAGTTGCCGGCTATCATCCGGTTTTATATGGAGCTCTGTGCTCCCCTGCTCCGTTAAGTTACTTCGTCAAGCTCGCGGTCTTGCTCTCTCTCTCTCCCGCTCTAGTCTCTTCTTTTGACACATTTTTCATGCACACTCACACAAAGGCGGCATGCTGAGGAGGGTTTATTTTTTGGGGCATTAATAATATAAGAAGATAATATTGTTTCTCAGAAAAACAAGTCTTTTAAAACCATTTTCTTATATACGATCTTAAACTACGTGTAGTATAATCAGAAAAGTATTAAAGTGCTTATATATATAACCTAAGCTTAAGCTTTTGATTTAGTCATTTACAAGAATTATTTATGATCACTAAATAAACTTAAATTATATCAAATATGTACTGATTCTAAATTGGTATTTTTCTAAGAACATTAAAAGTATCAAAAAGCTAGATTTAAATTCTGATTTCATAAAAATGTCACAAAATATGCTAAAACTTTAAATTTAAAACCCCCCTTGAATTAAAAATCCTTGGGTACGCCACTGCCCTGTACACTCATACACGCACAGAGAGACTGGCGATAGTGGCAACTATAATATCTTTGTTGTTGTTATTTAGGTGGAGAGGAAAATGTAGGCTACGAAACTCGTTGGGCATTGATTTAGAAAACAGCTTTTTTGGTTGAACAAGTGCATGGTCTCTTCTGAGATCTCTCCCTCGTTCTCGCTCTCTCTCTCTCTCTATCTCCTCAACCTTTCACCCAAGCAAAATCCGACTGATAGCAGCTTATTTCTGGACCTGCACTAATTGCCACTGTGTGTGTGTACCCAAATATCTGCTGGGGAGCGATCGTTCGACGACGGCGCTTATCAGCCGGGAGCAGCCGATAGCTATCACTCGGCCCCGGAATCTGCCTGCGTGGCCCAGTGCCTCAGCGATGTCGTCCACTTATCACTAGCGAAAGGCGAAGCAGGCGGCGCCGAGCCGGGCGGGCACTCATCTCACCGATCTCGCCAAGCACTACGTGGCCTTAGTTTTGGCTCTAGCGCAGAAAGTCCGTATGGGAACAGTGAATCTATTTCGGTTTATCAGCGCCATTTCGACGCACCCCTTTTTGGTCATGCACTGTTTACAGTGGCGGTCAGTCGAGTTAGGCTTCCTTAATTCCATTTTTTTAACTCTGGCAATTCAACATTTCACTTGAAACAATTTAATGCACCTTTTGAGATTCAACCTATATAAAAGTTATTAATGAATTATAAACAATGAAATCTAAGAATTAGGAATCAATAAATATTTGCTAAAAAATGTAGGATTTTTGAAGAAATAATCTCAATTCTAAATATATATTTAACGGTTTGAATGCCGGCAGGCAGTATTTAATCCTTATCAGAGGATGGCAGCCACATGCGGGTCTTGGGGTCGCACTTATCAACACAAAAAGTGATTTTGGTGGCTCGAAAAAAATGGGAGATGAAAGCCGAAGCTGATCATATACGTATTCGCCGAAATAATGTAATTGCTCTATTGATTGATCGATGAAATAGTTCGGTAATCCCGCCCCAAAAAGAAAACCGAACGACTCATAATCACTAGCTTTATCACCCACTGATAAACACCGAGCTGTTCGATAGGTCTCCCATGGTGTAATAGTTTTGAACTCTATTTGATAAGCTATCTTTGATTTCGCTTTTTCAGTGTACTGTAAACGACTTGGAACGAAAAAGGACTCTTCTCTTTTTTTAAGTAATGCAAGCAGCAGCAGCAGCAGTGATGGAGGAATCTAACGGTGAGTTGTAGTATTTATACGTCAAAAGCAGGTACTATTACTAACGTGTATTGATCACGCAGCAACTACCATCGAGCAACAACCCATCGCCCTCATCAATGGCCAAGAGCAGGTGTCCAACGAGCAGCAACCATCATCACCCACTACTTCGGTGGCCACGCCCACCAGCACCACCAGCGGCGGCACTGGCAATGCCACACCCGCCTTTAGCTACGACGACCTGTTCCCGGCTCTGCCGGCCAACACCTCGGCGCCGTCGCAATCCGGAGCTTCCAGCTCGACGATAGCCCGTATAACTAGCTCGCAGAACACGCAGGTAAGATCGGAAATATACCCAATGTTGCTTCCTTGAAGAAATTACTGTATTTTACCGCTTTTCTTGACAGGTTTTGCATGTTCCCTGCGAGGAGCGCAAGTCCACGGAGTCGGAGAAGTTTGGCGAGGGTGAGTCGAAGCGGATTTGCCAGCAGATCACTAAGGAGACGGGCGCCCAGATTGAGATTGTAAGCGGCAAGAATCAGTCGCTTACCTTTTTGATCAAGGGCAAGCAGAGCGAGCTGCTGGACGCTCGCCGCAAGATTCTGATGAGCTTCTCGACGCAGGCAAGCCGTCAGGTGACCGTTCCGCGGGAGCACTACCGCGTTATCCTCGGCAAGGGTGGCCAGCGGTTGCGCGACCTAGAGCGTCTTACCTCCACTCGGATCAACATCCCCAGCCAGGGCGATGAGAGTGAGTTTATCACCATTGCCGGCACCAAGGAGGGCATCGAGAAGGCCGAACAGGAGATCCGTCAGCTGTCCGCCGAGCAGTACAAGAAGTCGTCGGACCGCATTTCGGTGCCCAAGATTTACCATCCGTTCATCGTTGGTCCCTATAGTGAGTCCCTCAACAAGCTGCAGGAGGAGACGGGCGCCAAGATCAATGTGCCGCCGCAGCAGGTGCAGAAGGATGAGATCTTCATCTCCGGGGAGAAGGACGCCGTTGCAGCGGCCAAGGCTAAGGTGGAGGCCATCTACAAGGAGATGGAGAAGAAATGCTCCACCGTCAGTGTGGAGGTGGCCAAGCCGCAGCATCGCTACGTGATTGGCCCCAAGGGCTCGACCATCGCAGAGATCCTGCAGCTGACCGGTGTGTCTGTGGAAATGCCGCCTAATGACTCCACCCTGGAGACGATCACTCTGCGCGGACCCCAAGTGGCCTTGGGCAATGCCCTCACCGTTGTTTACCAGAAGGCCAACTCGGTGAAGTCGGTGGAGATCAATGCCCCGCACTGGATCCATAAGTATGTGATTGGTCGCAAGGGTGCCAACATGAAGCAGCTGGAGGAGAACTGCCCCAACGTGAACGTCAACTGCCTGGAGGACAAGATCAAGCTGGAGGGCGATCCTGAGAACGTGGACCGGGCTGTCTCCTACCTGACCGATATTATCCGCAATTATGAGGATAACTTCACCTTCGAGGTAATGACAGTCAATCCCTCGTACTACAAGCACATCATTGGCAAGGCTGGCGCCAACGTCAACCGGCTGAAGGATGAGCTCAAGGTTAACATCAACATCGAGGAGCGCGAGGGCCAGAACAATATCCGCATCGAGGGGCCCAAGGAGGGCGTGCGGCTGGCGCAGCTTGAGTTACAAGAAAAAATCGACAAACTGGAAAACGAAAAATCGAAGGATGTTATCATCGATCGCCGTCTGCATCGTTCCATTATCGGCGCCAAGGGTGAGAAGATTCGTGAGGTAAAGGACCGTTATCGCCAGGTGACGATTACGATACCCACACCCCAGGAGAACACGGATATTGTGAAGCTGCGCGGACCCAAGGAGGATGTGGACAAGTGCCACAAGGATCTGCTCAAGCTCGTCAAGGAGATCCAGGAGTCGTCGCACATCATCGAGGTGCCCATCTTCAAGCAGTTCCACAAGTTCGTCATCGGCAAGGGTGGCGCCAACATCAAGAAGATCCGCGACGAGACGCAGACCAAGATCGACTTGCCGGCTGAGGGAGATACCAACGAGGTCATCGTCATCACCGGCAAGAAGGAGAACGTCCTAGAGGCCAAGGAGCGCATCCAGAAGATCCAGAACGAGCTTTCCGATATTGTCACCGAGGAGGTGCAGATCCCGCCCAAGTACTACAATTCGATTATCGGCACTGGCGGCAAGCTCATCTCCTCGATCATGGAGGAATGCGGCGGTGTGTCCATCAAGTTCCCCAATAGCGACTCCAAGAGCGATAAGGTAAGGAATGGTCTCACCTTTAATGAATTCCATTTAAGTCTCAGAGCTTTTGTTTATTAACTAATCCATATTTTGCTTCAGGTCACTATTCGCGGTCCCAAGGACGATGTGGAGAAGGCCAAGGGCCAGCTGCTGGAGCTGGCCAACGAGCGGCAATTGGCTTCCTTCACCGCCGAGGTGCGCGCCAAGCAGCAGCACCACAAGTTCCTCATTGGCAAGAACGGCGCCTCCATTCGCAAGATACGCGACGCTACGGGCGCTCGTATCATCTTCCCCTCTAACGAGGACACCGACAAGGAGGTGATCACCATCTTTGGCAAGGAGGATAGCGTCAAGAAGGCCCGCGAACAGCTGGAGGCGATCATTAAGGAGTGCGACGAGGTAACTGAGGGCGAGGTGGCCGTCGAGCCCAAGCACCACAAGCACTTTGTGGCCAGGCGCGGCACCATCCTGCATCGAATTGCCGAGGAGTGCGGCGGCGTGATGATCTCCTTCCCCCGCGCCGGCACCAATTCGGATAAGGTGACGATCAAGGGCGCCAAGGACTGCATCGAAGCCGCTCGCCAGCGCATCGAAGAGATTGTTGCCGATCTGGAGGCGCAGACCACCATTGAGGTTGTAATTCCGCAGCGCCAGCACCGTACTATCATGGGTGCTCGAGGCTTTAAGGTGCAGCAGGTGACCTCCGAGTTTGATGTTCAAATCAAGTTCCCCGATCGTGATGCCACCGAGCCCGTCGAGGGTCTGACCAATGGCGGAAGCGGTCTTAACGGCGCTGGCGATAGCCAGGACGGCGAGCAAGAGGCGGAGGCGGCGGAGCCTGTGCGTCAATGCGACGTTATCCGCATCACGGGCAGAATTGAGAAGTGCGAGGCCGCCAAGCAGGCACTACTCGATCTCATTCCCATCGAGGAGGAGTTGTCGGTGCCCTTCGACCTTCACCGCACCATCATTGGACCGCGTGGAGCCAATGTACGCCAGTTCATGTCCAAGCACGATGTGCACGTGGAGCTGCCGCCCAGCGAGTTGAAATCGGACGTGATCAAGGTCTCTGGAACGCCAGCCCACGTAGCCGAGGCACGCGAGGCTCTGGAGAAGATGATCGAAGAGTACGAAGCCGATCGGGCCGATCGCGAACTGCGCTCCTACGTTCTGCAGGTGGACGTAGATACCGAGTACCACTCGAAGCTCATTGGTCGCCATGGCGCTGTGATTACTAAGCTCCGTGCCGATTACGACGTCAACATTTCGCTGCCCAAGCGCGACGATCCCAATCAGCGCATTATCTCCATTACTGGCTACCAGGCCAAGGCTGAGGCAGCGCGCGATGCCATCCTGGAGATTGTCGCCGATCTCCAGACCCTCTATCGCGAGGTAATTGAGATCGATACACGCATCCACCCTCGCATCATTGGGCAGCACGGACGTACCATTCGCAAGATCATCGAGGATCACAAGGTTAGTGTGTGGAACAAAGAGCTTCCGTCGGAGTTTCCATCTTATAAATTTCTTTATTTTTCGATCAGGTGGACATCAAGTTCCCCTCTTCCGACAAAGCTCAAACCAATCCTAATGCCGTGACTATCATTGGCAAGGAGGAGGACGTTGAGAATGCCAAGGATGTGCTGTTGAGCATGGCCGAGGACTACGAGCGTGACTACTTGGAGAACTTGCCGCCATCGCCGCAGCCTCAGAAGATCGGTGCCTTCCTAACTGGATCCGGATCCGGTTCTGGCGGCACTGGTGGTGCTGACAGCGAGAACGGTTTCGTCATTAAGGACGCGCCGTGGGAGAAACAAAAGCAGCAGGCCAAGAATCTGACTGCGCCCAACACTCAATCGCAGGAGGACTTTCCGCACTTTGCTGCTGGCGGGGCTCCGGCCACCACCACGCCCATCACCTCAGTGTGGGGACCCAAGAACTAGGATCGCCTAACGGCAGCAAAAGTAGCAGCAATAACTATGCGTCGGGGTGCGCCAGGGATCGGAGCTGGAGTTGGAGCTGGACCAGGATCATCGGGCGGCAGTCGTGCGGACGGACGGATGTCTCCTTAGTCGAAAACTAGTGTCAAAAACAAACGGTATATAGGTTGTCTCCCAGGAGCTTTTGTACATCGCAATTTGTGCAGGTTAATTGAAACAAAAAAGAAAACATGAATGACAAGACAAAACCAAGTAACAACTATTTTTATATATGATTTGATACAGAATCAAACCCCAAAACACACACGATTGCAAACACAACAACAACAACAACAACGACACTCACAACACACACGATGAAATTGCATTTATACAACATAGAATACAAGAATCGCGAAATGAAAAATGAGAAACAGACAGCAGAATCTGAGAAACTGACTCACACGCCTCCCCCAGTTCCGTTCCCGTTCCCCGTTCCCCGACCCCCGATGTGTCACTTTATACATAAAACACTTAATTGCCAATTTCTTTTTTATATAATAATCAACCATTCTTCATTACAAAACACACATAAAATATTCTAATTAGTTGAAGTGAAGCTCCCCTAAAAAGTAAGCCGAAAATTTCAACAAAAAGCAAAATGGTTTTGTTAATTGAATTTTGAAAGGAAAAAAAGAACGAAAGTACATAATTGTAAGCATAAAATGTTAAATATTTACATTTACAACCAATCTGTAATTTCGATCCTCTATCTCTATCTCGACCTCACCTTATATTTTTCTTGATAATATTCCATACTCAGATGTTTCGTTTTCGGAATTTCAAACCAAGATTCCCTGCCCCCTCCAAAAGTTAATGAAAGTTATGATTTATGCGGCGGAATATATGCCAAGTAAATGTTAAATGAACGTTGAATTGTATTTGTAAAAACGTTTCCCCGAGAGAGAAGTGAAAGAGTGTGGATGATGGAGGTGGCGAATTTTATTTGAACAGCAATTATATAATTATAAAAAAACTTATACATTACAATTTACGCTCTCCTTACCGCGCACGTCTGCTCCTATTCTCCAAAATCCTCTATGATACCGATCCCGAGCCCGAACACACAATACACACAACACTATTCACATTTCAAAATGATTACCAACATTTTAATTTTGTGCAATCCCCTTGATTTATATTAAATTGTTTTCGACTTATGTTTTCCGCTCTTAACTTAACTTTGTATGCGACGCAGTGTGAAAAGTCTAAAAAAGGGAAAAATATAAATACTGACTTTTCAGTTTTACCACCGCGCAATATATATCCTGACAGTTGAAACACAAAAGTATGAGAAAAATGTTTAATTTTTTACTATTACTCTTCAATAAAATGATGAAAAACAAAAAAACCACATAAAACCATAAATAAAAAACGTAAACATATTGTATCTTTTTTGTTCCTTCGTTCGTTTTCTTCCGTTCTTCGTATTTCGTTTCGCTTCGTATTTTTTGATTGATGTCTTTTTTTTATATATATAAAAAGAAAAAAATGATAACACCAAGATATAACAGACCTGATATTGTAAATTTTTAAAAAATATACATACATATTTACAACAACTGCATTAGTAATTCTAAGAACGTAGAGAATACGAAATGATATAAAATGTATATATTTTCCTATATTAACGGACAAAATCAAATGTACGACGAGAAGAAGGAAGGCGATGGCAAATGGCATTTTGCATAGGCTGCAAAGCAAAATATTTTCACTCACGATTCGACGTTTTTATTACTATTTTTTATTATTATTTCAGACCAGATATATGACAGATACATTCATCCGTTTGTATTATTTCTTTTGAAATACAAAAGTTTTAAACTGAAACGTGTGTGTAATTTCTTTGATTGATGGTGTGCCATGGCAACTCTGGAAAGCGATGGCAAAGGGTTGATTAATATTCTAGTCTGAGTTAATATAACTGTTTGATATACGATTAATTTAATTAAAATTACCAAAGGCACGTTTTTAATTTAAATGATATCTATAAAAACTTAAAAATTAGATCTTATTTCCAAGAAATCGATAAATCAATGAGTTAAGTTTTCACTCTTGAACCAATTTGTTCATGGTATTTCTTAATTCTGTAGCTACGGTCACATTGCTCAGAAGCTCGGGCACCAAAAAATTAATTTTCAACTTAAAATTTTAGCGACAAGTGCGTACGTTTCGTCCCCAAGAAAATAACCAAAATTGCAGTAGAACACCGGAGCTAACATCGCCATGGAGGACCGTAAGTCTCCCGCTCAGGCGGAAAGTGCAATCAATGCAATTTACAAGCCGCTGCACATGTTCCGGCGGAGGTGTATCTTCTTCCCATTGGGGGACATCTACCTTGTGTACCTTTGTTTGTGCGGTGCCGCCAATTAGGGATTCATTATCGTAGGACGCTGTACACCGTCAGAGGACGGCTTACAGGTGTAGATGACCTAGAGTGAATATAGGGTGTTGGGTTTGGCCTTGGAGCGCCTCTGGAATCGGCAGATGAGTCATGTTTCTGATTTACGTAGGGTGAAAGGCTTTCCAACAACTCGTGGGAGTCGTTCGACATGTCGTGAATGCGAGAAGAGGAAGAGCGTGAGAAGGAGAAGGTGTAATGTGAGGCGTAAATATTACATTTTATTTTGACGGCGATGTAAACATTGCATTCAATACGGACGCCGTTGCATACGTGGCTGCAACAGCCGCAAATTCTGCCAAGTTCGGAATATCGACTGATGCGACTGGAGACAGGAACGCCTCCTCCGCGTATACGGTTTTTATCATCACATATTCTGCCCCGTTAATTGTCCACAGCTTTGCTCTTCAGCCAATAACTCTGAAGCGGCCAATAATTGGCCATTTGCCTCCACTTGTTGAGCGTTCGATTGGCCCTGCCACAACAACAAAGACGTAAACAGCACCAGCAGCAGCGGCAGCAGTAGAGACTCCCATTAAACCAGACCCAAATACAAAAGCTTACATACATATTGTATATATCGATAAAGTAAGCCCTCGCTGTACGCCACAATTACATCAAATGCTTGTGTGTGTGCACAGTGGAGAATGGTTGAAGACAACTGGGAAAATTCATCATGAAAAAATAATTATGCTAATTGCTATTTAGTCTCTGAAATTTTTTGTTCTTTCCATAAAGGAAAAACTTAGGTGCAGTAAATAAGCCAGAGAAAAAAATTAAGACATTCTGTAACTGTATGTGACTTGTTAAAATGGATATATTATAGTAGGTACTGGTTAATCCGAAACAATCCGAAACAACATCCGAAACAATTTATTGGCTTCATTATAATATAATTGAGGAATATATTTTTCTTATTCCGTTATTACTGCCCTACTAAGTGGCGATAAGCCGCTCTAATCTTAAATGCATTCTTCTCGCGGGCGGTGGATAGTGTATACAGTAAATAATCATGAAAAAGAACTTCAGAAAAAGAATTATTTATTATACATTTCTTGATTAATTTTATTTAATATTCCAATGAACAACATCGTATTTGTCCAATCCTTGCTTATTGTTTTCAATATGTTATTATGTTTAGCAACCTCTTATTTATTAGTGCGCAGGGTTCTAGCCGAGGTCATACTGTATACCTAGATCAAACACATATCTTTTTGTGCTTACAATATATTCAGTGCTTAGGGATTTTAAAGCTTAAATATTGAGATGTTTTAAAAGCTTTCAACATTTTTAGTAGGCAAAATTCCCATTATGTTATTAAATTCTCTTTTTTTTATCAGTATTGCCAAGCTGAGTCATTTTTTTATGTTTATCAAAGACCAATTGATAGTGACATTTAATTGGATATTTATCAACATATTGTCATAGACAAAATTGATCTATTTAATAAAAAAATTATAGAGTAAATAAGAGTGCAATAGAGTCCACATGTTGGCTGTTAGGTGGAGCCCATCTTTACTGTACTTGGCAGTATTTACTGCTGCTGCTTGCTGTTTCTGAAGTTGCCCCTTTTGTCTTGCGCTCTTTTTGTGGCGTTTCTTTCGTCTTTCGTGCTGACACAAATCATCATGGCAAGCGGAGCCAGCCAAGCCAAGCTACCATTTACCATCGACCAATTTCTAAGCCAAGATCGAGTCAGTTGGCTCTTGGCCGTGGAAGAGCGTGGAAGCAGAGGCCCAGAACCGGAACATAAACCGCTGGCAATACAGAGACCGAAACCGAAAACTAGCTCTGCGATCTCGTATGAGGGAGAAGGGGCACTTTTATGTGGAATCCGGCGGTGCACGAATCGAAAGCTCAGCAAAGAACCAGAGAGCGAGGAAAATGTGCGCCAGCGCCGACCGTGGAAACGTGATATGCGCCCAGGTATAGGCCAAGAAGAGTGACCACATGCTCCTCCGCCAGCTGCTGCTGCCACGTTCAAAATAGAAAGTGCTGTTTGGCGGCTGCCAAAGATGAAACAAACCGCCGTTGCTGCCGCAGAATGAGCGAATCTGAGCCGAATAGCCTGGAGTTCATTGAAGACTCCTACCTACCAGGCATTGATGATCTCACCACCTTCACTCCCTCCCTGGATCCGGATCCGGCGATCAGCGATGTCGATGACAGCATAGATTGGTACGGCAATGCGCCCGAGGATAGCGAAGCGGAGCTATATCTGCGCAATTTAACCCTGGATCAAATCTTTTACGATGTGGACTCGGACTACACCAACAGCCTGGAGCTGCAGGCCGTGGAAACGGAGTTCATGGGCGCCAAGCTGGCCAACCAGGCACCCACCGCCTCAATGGCCAAACGCTTCCGCCTGAAGTTCTTCGCCAAGCGTACCATGCGCGACCTTAAGGTCACATTCATAGACTTCTCCAAGCCGTATCTGGCCAAGATATCGAACAGTGATAACTACAAGAGATTCCTCAATATAGCTCAGCGTAGTAAAGGTACCAAGATGGGGTGTAGCTTAGTAGGGCTTTTCTTTCGATCTCTTTTCACATTTATTCCCATGACTAACCCATGACTAACTTCTCTCTGTCTCTTCCTCCTTCTTCTTCTGCGCTGCCGCCTTTCGGCTCGACAGTTTGTGAGTATTTACCAAAAAACCCGAAAAACTAACCTAATTAACCAAACTCATGTCTTTGCAAATTGTACAAAAAACTAACTATCCGAATTCGGTGCACTCTCAGCCTATGACAAAGTCTTTGAGGAAGTTGCTTTCAAAGGAGGTACATACATAAACCTGGACCCCCCCGCAGACAACATTCAAATTAAGCTACAGACAGTTACCCTCCTCACAGCACTCGATTGATACCTTTACCTCCACTGATTTATGGATATTTAATGGCTTCTTTATTTGACTTTTCCTGGCACAGATAATACAGCCAACCTGTCGGAGCCAGTATCTCCAGCCGCTTCGGTGGCATCCGCCGAAATTGCCGCCGAGTTTGCTGCGCTTTCCGTGGAGGAGAAGGAGCAGCGGCGCGCCGAGTGGAGTCAAGTGAGCAAATTCGATAGAAGATTCCCAAATTAAGACTCAAACTTACACCCATATATTTTCGTAGGAACTAGCACGCGTTGAGGAGGAGATCAACACGCTGCGTACCGTTCTCGCCTCGAAGACGCGTCATGCGTCCGATCTCAAGCGTAAGCTGGGCATCACCGTCTGGAAGGAGGTGACGGATGACATGAATCAGGGACTGAAGAACATCAAAGAGAGCACTGTGTAAGTCTAGCTCCTCCAGAGGGGCTCACTTAATTAATTCTGATTAAAAGCAGCCGTCAATCTCTTAATTTCTAACCATGCTTTTGTTTTCGAACCTATGTTAAACGCAAAAAAAACATATATTTATATTTAGTTTTCAATCGGTGGAGCAGAGCGTGGAAAGTTTTACTAAAGCCGTGCACGAGGCACCTCTGTAAGTAATGTGGGTTGTGGATCGATCGCCTCCTATGGGGGGGACTCCTCTCGGGAGTCCTCCCTTGGACTAACGCTGTGTTTCACGCATCTTCCTCCTCTAACACACAATATTAACTCTTCTCCTGCCTGTTTTGTGACTAAAAGCACTTCTGTTTGACCACTTTATGTTTGAATAATCTCTCCCAGATGAGTAACTAATGTTGGGATGTTGTTTTTGTTCTCCCGCAGATACCAACGCACTGAATCGGTGCTGAAGTCGACTGGCGAGAAAACCGCCTCGGTGTTTGGCAGCATTACCAGTGGCATTACATCGAAATTGTCGCAAATGAAAAACTCCGAGTCGATGCGTTCTATTGAGGCTTCGGTGGGCTCTGCCTACGAGAACGTTAAAGTAAGCTATGAACACAACAATTTTATGTGCCAATCTCATGCGGTAACTACTATTTTATTATATATCTCTCTGTCCTTTCACATCTCTTACTCACTCTCATACTGTTGCGATTCGTTTTCGTTCTAATCTAACAGCTAGACACTAAAACTCATGTCCATTGCATCTTCCACACACTTGCTCATACGCCCACTCTTAAACTCCACTCTGAATTGGGTCTCTTCTTCGGTTGATTTTGCTTGCTTACACAACGAACTCTATAGGACATTGTGGCTGCACTTTAAACTACAACAAACTGTTCTATTTCTTGTAGACCAAGGTGACATCGCGTTCGGGTTCGGTATCCAGTTTCCCGGACGCTCTGGACGAGAACAACACATCCTCGGGCCTGAACTCACCCACAGACTCACTCACTAAGTAGAGGATTCCCCGAAAGTGAAAAACTAAAACTATAACTAAGCGTTGAAGCGTTGAAGAGCGAAAAAAATTATTCTACACACACACAGTACTTTACAGACCCCAAAAACACACAACACATACACTCTACTAACTTATTAAACTAATTGCGAATTGTCGTGTCTGCACACTAATCCAGGATCAGAATTTAACTGAAAGATCATCATGTACGTGTGTAGTATATACTAATTACTTGAATTACCTAAATTTGTGCATCATATAATTGGAGCATTAAAGGGAGCATGTTTTGTACCATCTCGAAATGCATGATTGATTTTTGAACTTTAAGCCGACAGAATTCATTTATATAAACATCTATCAGTCTAAGTGTACGTGTAAAGACTAAATAATAATATTTTAATGTCCGCGTTGAGAGTCGTCATTCCCAGGGTCTTTTTTCCAATACTTAGTAAACGTTTTTAGCGGATAAAATATATATTTTATTTCTTCTCTAGGCTTTGAGTCACGTGGCTAGATGGCGATCCCGATAAGAAGCAAATTTTCAAAATTCATAAGATCTATATATTCGAATTGCGATTCAGAGCTTGTGTGCAAAAATAATAACGAAAATCCATTGGTAATTTTAAGAAAAGGGTACAACCCGTACTGCTAAAAGAAACAGAAACGAGAAATATGTAAATCGCACCCGATTTGTTGCTAAATAAAGCTGATCTAAGATTTGCTATATGTGTATATGAAAAACTTTGAATAAATGCAAATTTTTTGCCCCTGTAAAAGAATTTATTAATATGTTTTTAATTAGGTTTTTTTTGTGGGAATGGGAACCTTAAACAAAATTAATATAATATTATTTATAGTAATTTTTATTGTGAGTATTGTTAATAGGTTCATCCCTGACGGTTGGCCCTTGAACAAAAGTTCCATAAATGAGACTTATTCGGGACAACCTAACATGGATAACTGTTGTAACGAGCTCTGCATTTAACGCATTAAATTTTCTTTAAAATTTATTTCTATTTATATATATTGTAGAACATCTTTAAATGTTTATACCTACAACACTGAAATTCCATTTCAATGGCCTATATCAGTACCTTAATCATTGTCGAAAGGTCGACAAGTTATCAATAAGCTAATATATATATATATATATATATCT
>VNKC01001499.1:0-73239 GCA_008042775.1 Drosophila pectinifera | reverse complement strand
ATATATATATATATATATATATATATATATATATATATATATATATATATATATTTTGAACATTTGAACTCTATTTATAGCATTTCTAAATAAATTTACTATTATTATTCATTGTCTGAAATCGTTCAAGGAGAAGTCCATCCAGCCAGTCGCTTGTCTGCTTTTTGCGATGCTAGAAGCCGAAATCTGATCGCATCTTTTGTGTACTTATATGTTCCTGATCAGCACCTGCAGCTTATCAACATTATGGGCCCACAGCATTTAGTTATATTTTAGTTAGAGTTATATTGTTATATGTTTCAAAAAACCCGCCCATGAAAAACCCTTGACTTGGCAACTCTATGAAAAGCAAGGGCTGGTAGCACTTTAGCAGCTGTTTCGACCTGTCATTTGCTGCAGCCCTGGTCTTTCATATTCCTCCAACTTATTTTTTTCCATCCGCAAACGAATCTTTGGATAAATGACTAAATTTAAATGAAAAGAACGTTCAAGGAGAGCGCGTCGTGATGCCGGAGTGTTAATAAGCAACTCCGAAGTAAAGTGCAATTAATTAATATAGTTTTACACAACGGACGCTGTTCCGTTGACCGGAAGAGGGCAAAGCTGGAGGGAGGAGCATTGTTCTAAATGCCGAGAAGTTGTATTATTACTCATTATTACCCAAAACGTATTTGTGTGTGCCTAGCTAGCTAAGTTAATTAATTAATAACCGCCGGAGGATGAACTTCACGTACTTGTTCGTGCTCATCTGGCTGGCGCTGCTCATTAGCGGCGGAGTGCTGCTATTCTCTCGTGGATTTCTGCTGGCCCGCGTCTCCAAAACGGAGACGAGCACATGCCGGAGGCTGTCCACGAATCCCAATGATGTAAGTACTAATTCTTGATGAAAATTAACCAATTTCTATAAGTAAATCCGCTCTGCAGGAGTATTTCCTCACTCCCGAGGTTGTGAACGAGATATTCAAGGATGTCAATGCCTCCGCCCATCTGTGTCTTCCCCGAAAGTCAAAGGTTATTGTCCTGGTTGTGGATGCACTGAAATACGAGTTTGGCCTGTACAAGGAAAACGTTAAGGAGCCTCTGCCCTATGAGAACAAATTGATGGTGCTGCAGGAGCTGCTTGAACGAAGCCCGGATCATGCTAGGTTGATGAGATTCCGGGCTGATCCGCCCACCACAACGATGCAGCGTTTGAAGGGTTTGACCACCGGCAGTCTGCCCACCTTTATAGACATCGGATCGAACTTTGCCTCGCCGGAGATCAACGAGGACAATGTGATTGACCAGATCGTAAAGAGCGATCTGCCGCTGGTCTTCCTGGGCGACAGCACCTGGACGGATCTGTATCCGCGTCGTTTCAAGCGCGCCTACTCCTATCCCAGCTTCGATATTTTCGATCTGGACAGTGTGGACAATCAGATATTGAAGCATCTGCCCAAGGAGCTGGCCAGCGATGATTGGCAAGTGCTAGTGGCACACTTCCTGGGCGTGGATCATTGTGGACACAAGCACGGACCCATGCACGAGGAAATGGCGCGCAAACTGGGCGAGATGAACGAAGTGATAAGGTAGGATGTAATGAGCTCACCCAGCTGCAGCAGAAATTGAACTTTCTCAATATTTAGATCCGTGGTGGAGGCCATGGACAACGATACCACTCTGCTAGTGATGGGTGACCATGGGATGACGGCTTCTGGCGATCATGGCGGCGACACCGATGACGAAACCAATGCCCTGCTGTTTGCCTACTCCAAGCAGCACAGATTCTATGGCAATGATACGGGCTCAGATAGTGAAATGCTGCAGCAGGTGAGATAAGATAAGACGAGCGGTAATCTTGGCACGTCATTGTGAGATAACTAACGATGATATTTACTTACCAGATTGATCTGGTGCCTACATTGGCCACCATTCTCGGCGTTCCCATACCCTACTCCAACCTGGGACTCATCAACTTCAACATTATTCCCGACATCCCGGTGCCGCACTTGAACAGATTCCAGACCCTGCTCCTTCATGTCTGGCAGAATGCCCAGCAGATCTATCGATACTTCTTTCAGTATGCCATGGAGAACAAGCGAACCTTTAATGTGGAGGAGATGGACCGTCTGGAGACCGAGTTTATATTGCTAACTCACCGTGTGCAGACGATATATAATGAGGCAGCCTTCAAATCGTTTGTGAGGGATTTGAATATCCATCTACGCGATATCCTGGGCACCTGCCGCGAGATATGGGTGAGGTTCGATCCCACGCAAATGTCGCAGGGCCTGCTCTTCAGCTTTCTGCCCGTGTTCTTCATCTTCCTGCTGGTAAACAACTCGAAGCCGGAGGACTATGTGCGCATCTTCAAGGCTAAGGAGATGTTCTACACTTACCTGATTAACCTGGCAGCCGGAGTGTTCGGATACCGCTACTACAAGAACTTCTCGTTCAAGACGGAGGAGCATGGCGTAATCTTCTTCACAGCTTTAGCTAGCGCTGTAATCCTCGCTTTCCATACCCTGCGCCACTGGACCAACATTGCCATTAACTGGGCTGCTGTCAGGCGTTTCGGACACATGCCCACGCGTCTGCTGCTCTTCGCCTCCATGACTGTGTTTTTCTCTAACAGCTTTGTCATCCAGGAGGCCAAGATCCTTTCGTATCTATTGGCAGGATCAATTCTCGTGCTTAGCCGCGAACTCCTGCGACTGAGCACCCGTTTGGACTTCAAAAACAAGTTTAAGGCCTCGCAATTCCTGCGCTCCACTGCATTAAGGCTGATCCTGGCCAGCATCTTAGCGGTATGCTTCATACGCTTCGCTTACACTCTGTTCCGTTGCCGCGAGGAGCAGGGTAACTGCACGGACTTTGCCACCAGCGGTGGGCCAGGATTCTCACTCAAAAAGCCGGGTACCGGCAAGTCCTACATCCTGGCCGTAGTCATGATTGTGGTGTACACAACGCTCACTCGGTTGTACCTTCGATCCTGCGGTAATCTTACGGGGAATTCAGCCAATGTCCTACTGGCTCGATACGGACCCACAGTGGCCTCCATCTGCGCCGGCGGTCATGTCCTGCTAGCCAACAGCTCCATCAAAAACATCCAGCGCTCTCATATCGATGCCATGGCCCTGGTTATCTACGGACTGCTTCTGCTGCAGATCATTGTGCTTTCAATCACTCCGCTGATGACGTTTGTACTTCCCCCAAGGACCGGCAATACGGTAACGATCAATGGGAACGAGAGCATTGTGCCGGAGATCTTTAGGAAGATGAAGCGGATGTACGAGGGCGATGATGATGCGGAGCGACGAAATGCCATCCCTGTGGTGTATGGCTTGGCCACTGTTTACTCCTCCATTGTCATTGCATTTGGCGTGTTCCTGGCCTTGGTGATGATCGTGCTCCTGGAACCACGTGCTTCCATCGGTCTGGTGATATGTGTGGCCGTTGGCGCCATCCTGCTCAGTGTGCATGGAATCCTGCGATACCGCACTGCTTCTAGCTTTGGTAAGTTCCTCTCGTAAAGGAGTTAGGGAAGTTAACTAATGATGACTTTCCCTCCACAGAGAGCTGCGTACAGCCCACATTTACGGCCCTGGTGGGCTGGTTCCTGCTGGCGCATTTCTGCTTCTTCGCCACCTCGCACCAGACGACGCTGTCGCAGATTGAGTGGCGCGCCGCCTTTGTAGGTCGCACAACTGGCCTGGGACAATCCAATATTATATCTGGTTGCTTGGTGATCCTGAACACCTTTTGCGGTCCCATTTTCTTCTTCTCCATGTACTCCCTGCTGAGTACGGAGACCTTTTCACTGTTCGCCCTGTTTCCCAACCTAATCCGAAGCTGCCGGAATAATGTCGGTGGTACCAAAGCTGATGCGACCACAGCCTTGTCTGACCTGGCCAACGAATCGGTTGGCTTCGATATGACAAGGGGCGAGTTGACACTGTACGAGTACGAGGATGTGTTCCTGGGAGCTAACTTCAAGTTGGCCTCGCAGTTCTTTATGCTGCAGGGACTCAAGGTAAGGACTCTGAGCACTAGAAGTATTTAATTTTGTATCACAAATGACTGTTCTTGTAGATATTTTGTGCCATGCTCGCCTGCACCATTCACTGCCGGCACTTGATGGTTTGGAAGATATTTGCGCCGCGCTTTATATACGAGGCCCTGGCCACCTTTGTCAGCCTGCCGGCCCTGATTGTGGGCTATCTACTTCTGCTACGCATCCACCGCGCCGTGGACACTCTGATTAAGCGCATCAACAAGACCAAGGTCCACTAGTCAGCCAGTCTCATCCCGAAAGGCTACACTATTTATTTATTTAAGCCTTAATAAAAAAACCAACTGTTTTTGGTGGTCTTGTAGTTTTTAATCTTATTTGCTTTTTTTTAGCTTAGAGTTACAATTAAAAGTATCGGGTTCACAATTCCTCCAAAAAAGACACACAGAAAAACGTCATCTATAGATTTACATACAAAGTGTCCGTAGGATCTAGGTTTTATGGCTTACAAAATTAACACGAGCAAACAAATGACAAGAAAATTAAGTACGGGTTTCGCTTTCGGGTTACAGGTTTCACTACAAACTATAGGCACGATGACACATACGCCTCTCATTTACAGTTCTTCCTGCTTCATCATTTTGCACCTTCCTGGGGGCGGCTAAGTACGGATATAAGTAACAATGTTTGTGGGGGGTGTGTGTGTTTCAGGATAAATCAGAGCACCCTCCATGGTCTCTTACACTTCATGTTTGATTTCTGTTTTTTTGTACATTTTGTTGCCAGGTCATTGGTGTTGCTTATCTGTCGTGTAATTAATGCGAGTGCAAAAGAGATTCAGGGACAGTTCTGAAGCCTACTACTGCCCATTGAGGACCAATGGCGTGCTCGATACTCCGTTAGCTAAAAAATCAAAAAACAGAGAAAACACAGATGTCAGGCCGAAATCAAACAAAAGAAGGGGAACGTAAAATTTCGAGAAGAAATGAAGAGGCTAATATTATGTACAGCTGTGAAAATGTAAGCATTTGGTTCCATATTCTTTGGTTAAGCATAATATTTGATGATGACTCCCATGACGGTCCCATGACCTAGTCGCTGTTCTCGTCATAGGGATGGTACTGCTTCGGCGGCTCTGATGGCTGTTGCGGCTGTTGATCCTGCTTACCGTGCGTCGCCGTGCGGCAGAACTTCTTAGAGATGCTCCAGTCCTCCTTCAACGACAGATTAAACATGGAGTAGTCCGGATCGCCGGTCACCTCCTTGACAATATTCAGGAACTTGGGCATGCAGTTCTTAAGGGCATCGCCTGTGAGCGATGAATACGTCTCCAGCAGGACCAGTCCCTTGCAGCTGCAAAAGGGGAATCACTACTATAAGAAAATATTTAAAAAAAGAAATAGATAAACGCACCGTGGGTGGCCTGGCTCCTTGTAAATGTCCAGCTGGAAATATTGGTTGTTGATGAGGAAGCAGCGTCGCTTCTTGTAGATGGTAAAGTGGGCATCGTCGCGCTGCGCCAGCAGGTTCATGTAGTCGCGGTGCGTAAGCTGCGTCTTCACCTCAATGCGGGCCTGCCCATGAACGTTGGGACGCCTCTGCGTGTGGATATAGCTCCAGTGGTTCTTCTGGCCGCGTTTACGAAGGCGTGCCTGCACCTTGGGTCCAGCGGATTGCAAATAATGATGCACCACATCAAAGTCCTGGAAGGGAGGAAACTCGCTGTCGGCTGGCAAAGCGGCAACTGCAAGAAAATAAACTCTCCCTTAAAAGGAATATCTCTTTAAGTGTCTGTAGAACCTACCCAGATATTTAAGCTTCCGCGATGTGGCCTGCAAACGATCGCCAATATCGATGCCCAGTTTCTGACACACCGACTCAATCATGCGATTCATCTTCGCCTCAAAGTTGGTGGAGTTATCAATCACATCAAAGTAGGGATGGCCCACCCAGGCGGCCGCCGACTTGTAGTCCAGTTCCCGGGCCAGATCAACGCCCTCTGAGCGGCAGGCGTGGTCCTGGAAGAAACCAATAAAAGGCTAGTTAACTATGACATTCAGAGTGCTTAGCCCTTAGCGCCGATAAGAAAGCCACTAGCAATAGTTGGAAATATACGGATGTCACTAACAGAAAGAAAAGGATTTGAACTATGCGATTTCGTAATTAAATGTTTTTGCATTTTTGCAAACATTTCCAGTCCATCCATCCTCTAGCGCTTACACACATCGCTCTTCTACCATTAACACGGAACAGGAAATGTATGTTTCATAATGGAGTATTTAATGAATTCTTCTTCTAAATAAGGAAATAGTAATACAATATAAGTTGAGGTTAAACTATGGCGACCGTGACTTAAAGTAGCCATTTCTTTGGATACCTGATAGTGGCGCTTTCTGTTCTACCGTTTTTTATCGGGCGATTAATTAGTGCAGACAAGAGAATTTTGGTCAAGTGAAAACTGTTCGGCTGACCAGCAGGAGGACACACTCACCTCTGTGGAGTAAAAGTCCTCGGCACCGTTGGCAGCCGAAACCAAGTGAAGGATCTGGTTGTAGCGATTGTCGCGCATCTCCACGGGATTCCATTTGTTGCCCGCCATCATCTTCTCCCACTTATCCTTTGATATATCTGCAAAGAGGGGAATTGGGTTATATTCTAATTTAAAGGTGGGGTAAAGATCAGAACTCACAGGCACTGGCATCCATAACGCCGCGATCGCAGATTATCAGGCAATTGCGGGTGCTCGAGTTGCCGAGCTCAAAGTAGGTGTTCTCAATTTGCACCATGGTGCGGATCAGGTTCTCCTGGAACTTGTAGGCTGCGTTTGGGGGTAGAAGGAATGGGAGACGTTACTCTTTGGACTGCCTCTCGCGTTGATTTGGGTTTTTTTTTTAAATTTATTTACAATCGAAACAAATAGAAATCGAAATACAATTGCAAGCAAATTCGAATCGAAGGAAATATAACACTGAGGGCATCGAATTGTAAGAGAATTAATTGGACTTGGGCTCTGATTCAAGTGGGATGACAGTGCTTGATGGACGATGGCCAGTATCCAGTTCTGAGTTCAGCGATGTCAAGTCGAAGCAATGAAACCTAATCTGAACTTGAGTCGATGGAATGAGTGAGTGGCGGGCGCAAGAATCGAGTTCTACAGACCTCAGTCCAATCAACATTTTTGTTGTCAACGGGAATCGAAATGCATCGATTTTTTTCCCTCATATACACTTTCTAATCAGCTGGAGGTTATAGCGTTCATCTGCTCCAGATGTTAATGTTTCGCTGAATCGGATGAAATGTAGTATATGTGGTTTTTTTGCCTAGCGTCCTCCTCACTCTCAATTAAGTTTCAATGATGATATTTATTTAAAAAGCGTTTAAATGCAGTCACATTTCTTATTATGTTTAGTTATTGTATAATACTTGATGTAAATAAGTAATATAAAGACATAAAAGCTAAGAGGTCAGAGTTGAAACAATGGAAGTAATACAATTATCTAAGAACCTCGTTTCCTTTGCCATATTTATGCCTTCAAATGAATTAATAATACATTTATTTTATTTTGTATACTGTTATGTTTACCCATTTAATTTCTCAAGTAATTTATTTTCAAAATTCGTCATAATAGCTATATCATTTTGGTATTCCCTGCTCGTAAAAATATAGTAATTTTTCCTGATTCAAAAAATGTAATTAAACGAAATTGTTTTCGGGAAAATTCTGTGACTGAATGACTCTATTTATAAACGCTTAATCTTATTTCGCCTACTTTTTGACTCAAATGTTATTCTAGCTGTTTGAAATATACGTTTTTATAATCTATTCACATAATCTAGAGCTTCGTGTGTCAACAAGGGAAAGCTAAAGCTAAAGCAGTTGAAACAAGTAACCTAATGGTAATCTCCCATTGCGTCACACACAGCCTCAGCTGGTTTGAGTGGCGATGAGGGGGTTTTATTCCCAGAGACAGGGAGTCACCGGTAGCCACATAATAACGATAAGCTTTCTATATTTCATAACTTATTTATTTTGTAGACAGTGAAGCGCTTACTTAAGTAACTATTCTATTTTAATATAATAGCTGGTTTGAGTGATTGCCTTTAACAAAAAAAGACTTATTGCATCAGCAGTTTCTTTTGAGATAAGACAAGTATGCACAGAAAAATATACTTTATTTAAGAGGAATTTTGTACTGAAAAAAATCTTAAATTTTATGAAGTCAGCAATTAAAGGTCTGGAAAGACAAGCTTCCGGATTTTATTTCTTGAAATTCAGCATTTTCTTGAATTTAAGCAGCTTGATTTTGACTTTGTCAGCTAAAGTTTTAGACTTCTTGCGAAATATAGAGAATTCTTGAGAAATTTGATTGCAATTTATTTCAATAATTCACTCTAGAGAAGTTTAACTGTAGTTGCAATAGTGTAAGGCGATGTCAGGTGGGTTCAGTGGTTAGAGTCAGGTGCTCTATGGGGGAGCGACTACACAACACTTGTTGCTATTCCCACTCGCGTGCAGTAGCTGATAAAAAAGCACAACAAATGCACTGCTGCTGCCTTTGTTTACGCATTAGCTTGTGCTTTTTTATTGGTTGCAATCGCTATTGCTATTGCTATTGCTATTTCTATTGCTATTGCATTGAACTTGACTCGAAGCGTCGTGTGACAGGTGAAATGGATCGATTTGTGGGACGCTGTTTGCTTGCTTGCCATTGTTTAGTGCTTTTTGTTGTTGTGTTTTTCTGTGTTTTTGTTTAGGTTTCTATTCTAATTCAATTAGCAACGATGATGCAAGAGAAAATATAATGAAAGCAAAAAAGCCAAGATAGTATGTAAGCAAGTGTACGCGTATTTGCAATTTCACCAGCTATTGCGCATTAGACAATGGAAATCTGTACACTCCGGGAAAAGATTGGAAATATTAAACTATGTGGTCTTTATAGCATTAATTATCATATTTTGCATTTTAATTAAATTTATTTTGGGTGCTTTTTCTGGGATTTATTTGGGAGCAAAGAACTTTTAATAAATCGAGGATATAAGATCACATTCGGTGAGATAAAAACTGCCCACATATATTCTATTATAATAATGCTATTAATTAGTAACCTAATCTCCCTAGATTTTAAAGAGGAATTTGACTGACAACTATGTGTCCTTTATTCACAATATTAAATATATTTCTTCCCGTGCACTGAAATATCTGGATGATTGTCTTAAAGCTGAGGTGGGTAGGAATGGGTGTGTGGTTGTTGTGATTGTGTGTGATTGCCCAGCCAACCTTTAATGGACTCGAGATAATAAAAATCTATGCAGATTAGGGGGTTCTTTCGCCACATACATACAATACATATATAATTAGCCAAGTTAATTTGCATAAGCGAAAGATTTGCCTAATGAAGAAGTTGGGTGGGTAACTTAGAAGGAAAAGTTAAGCATATAAAGAGTTAAACAAAAAGGAAGGTAAATGAAGGGCGAAATCAACAGGCAAATAAAAAACAAAATCGTTTAGCAATCAATTTGGGGAAATCAATCGAGCAAGGAGGACGGACCACCAACCAAACTGACAGACAGACAGCCCAGTCAAGCGACGATAACAAGTTCGAATGAGAATTCTTTGGCAAGACTTGTGACAGACCCCTCCCCCCATGCCACCCACCTGCCCCGCCCCGCCTCCTTTTCCTACAATATCTATCAATCGTTCCTATATGTATTCGCACATGTGTGTCTGTGTGCCACAATCGCATACAGCTGCGGTTGAAATATTAGCAGTATTAGCATGAGTATGCGAAATAAATGAATATATATATATATATATGCATGTATGTATATGATAATATATGTTAATTTAAGGAATCTATCGTATTTTTCAGTGTAAATACTAGAGTTTAAAGACGGAAACCCCAATGAAAATGTAACCCACTGCAATGTACTTGGTTTAAATATGAATTAAAGATGAGAAAAAAGTAAATCTTGCACTGAAAATAACAGTTACAGATGGCAGAGCTTGTATATATATATATATATATATATATGTCATAAGTATTACGGTACACAATTTTAAACTAGATGGCAATGAAAATAAACCCCTGTTCCAGTGACACAATTTAAACAATCAATATTTGCACCTTCATTTTCAACAAAAACAATAAACACAACGTTTAATTTATAAACTTCTTGAAGGCAAATGACTGAACTGAAAGGTTCAGATTTATTTAAATTAAATTATTTTGGCCTAGTATCTCCCTTAACAAAACCCTTTCCTGAATCTAACACCTACTATTTCAACCCCAATTGTGTAGGAGAACACAGCAAATAATTGAATGGAGCAGCATTTAACGTCCAGCTGCGAAGAGGGAGTAAACAAAGGCTATGGAGGCTTCGATTGGTGCCTCTCGATCGAGGAGGGGGATGGAGGCAGTGGCGGTATGTGGGAAGCGGATGTCGAACTCGCGTCAGCATCACGAGCACACGTGACGCGATGATACATTTCACATTTCACATTATATCCGTCCCATAATACACACTTTAATTAGCCAGTCCGAGCTGGCAGCATATAGGCGAAATACCAAAGAAATGAATATAATGCTGAACTGAAAATGAAAATGGTTTTTAGCTGGGAAATGGCCATGTGGCCATGGCTGACTGACTGGCCGAAAATAATGTGTCTTTGGCATATACAGTGGCTGCTGACTAAGGAAAATATAACTATCTAAAGCTGTCAGACTGTGAAGAGTTTAAAAGATATATGTTATCGCATTTATTGAGCTTATATCTGGCTTTATAAAAATGTTCTACCAAATGCAGATAAGAAGTCTTGAGCTATGATTAAGTGTAGGAAATATTAAATAGATTTATGGGCAAGAAACAATATATATTAAGCAGTGCTAAATTAAGACACGGACTAAAATATATTAAAAAACCTCAGAAGATTAACTTTCTTTACTTTGAGCTTATAATTCCCAAGAAGCGTGTCCCTAAGCTAATCTTCACTGTACAAATTATACGAAAAGAGTTAAGTGCTTTGTTAAACAATCCCCCAATTTTATCTATAACAAAATAAGTACATCTAATGGTGAATTTCATATTTTTGCAATGTCTCCGCCCAACAATGTCGACTTTGGGGAGTGGGGACGTCCAGATACCATCCCACACACGTGCTAGGCGGGACAGGCCCCACCAGATCAGTGAGGTATGTATATAGCATAATATATATTCGCTTTTCTAGTCATATGCTGCTGCGGCTGGCTAAATTTAAATGCCCCATTTAAATTTGCTGAAAGTGTAGCGACTAACGACGTATTGCAGAGGCTTGGCGTGAAAATATTGTTATTGAAATGAGCAGATATATATTATCTTTGGATAGAATAGGTGTACACAAGTGTTGTTAGATGGACGCACATAAATCATAGTAAGAAGCAGCCAGAACAAACACACACAACACACACTATGTAGGAGTTAATAAAGAGAGAGCTGTGTTTGTCTGTCATGTCATTTTGGGGACAAAGACACGCGTGACGGCCGGGAGCGGGGTCTGTTCCAAGACTTTGCCCATGCCGGGTTAACAAAATGCATTTTTAAATAAAAACAAAGCAGCACAAGGACGCAGCAGGGACAGGTAAATCAGCGGGAAACTGGACGTGGACTTGTTACTCGGTTAGGTTCGTTTCAGTTCGGTTAGGGCGGTTTGCGCAGCTTTTGCAGAACAGAAGGATATATAGGTAACAACCGATCTGTGGCTCCTGTTTTTGTCGCAACTCACCTTCGCTGCCATTCGGCCGGGATGCAGCCTTGGCCAAGCAGCGCGGACAGGATGCGGTTAGATCGATGAGACTGTGCTCCGGAGCGGCGAAGGGCAGATCTTTGTAAACGAACGTGGTTGGCGTGGGCGGGTCTGTGAGTGTGGTGGCGTGTGGTTGGTTTTGGTGTGAGTGGGTATTAGATTAGCCCTGGCCAAGGATTACAGCTGCCCCCGGTCGTCCATAGTCGCGTGACTCATAAAGTACTCAGTTGTCCTATGATACCGGGCTTTGCAAGGAATTGCGACAGGAAATCGACAGACATGTGATCAGAACTGGCCACCTTCTTATCTATACATCTTATCGGCAAGCACTTTCCACAATCTAAAGAAAGCCCCTTCTCTTGGGAACCCCTACCCCCCAGGTTGGCGAATCCATTAATAACCATAATTGACAAATTGTTTGAACGAGTTAAAAGGAAGACAACTGGAAGTGAAATGGCCCCGAGTCACGCAATCAGGATATCGAATAGGAACTCGAATCGTGCCACGTCCGAAGGAATTACGTAAGGTTTCATTGAAGACGTGACTTTCGTGGGGGCCGTATATACTCAGAGATATAGACTAGATATACTCGTCTATACTATCTATATAGAATGGCGGCTGTCGCACTTGCTGATTTTTAAAAATACCCCTAGCATACATAGTATAGGGATTCTTTGTGGTTGGTCGTCTCTCGCTCCTCGGAAAGTAAATATTTTGATTTATTTTCGTGGTTTCGAGAAAAACCGCCGCACACACAGCCTCCGTCTCGAACTTGACAGTGTCTGGTGCTGTTCCCTCGGAAATTGCTTGCAATGTAAGACTCCTCTCTCCTCTGCTCCGCTTCTAGCCAACTTCTACTCTCGGTTCTTCCGTTCGGTAGCAGCACCTCTTCTCTACTTACCCTCTTTCTCGGTCAGATCGGAGAACTTCACGCCGCCACTAGAGTTCGGATGTGGGGGAAGAAACAGAGAGAAAAACAGTCTGGGATTAGCATCTACTCGTGGAATGTCAATTGGTATTCACTAGACAAAAAGGAGACTTATTCGAGAACGAGGCTCGAGTCGAATTGATTTGTATCGGAATAATATATGATGTTCGTCTCAGGCAGGAGACGAGGGGCAGGCAAAGCTACTCGAAGCCAATCTCAGGTGGCGGCCTCCTCGAGCGGCTCCTTTCGCCTTGAATGCCTCGCTTGCTTTGTCTTTTACTTTTACTTTAGTTTGATTTTTGAGTGTAATTGAGTGTGTGGAGAGAGCATTTACCTGAGTAAAACAGTGGCCGTTTCAGGCACGCGGAATACCTGAAAATATTTAACATGCTCATTGCTTTGATTCGAGTTTTCGGGGGGCAATAGAAATGTTAAGAGAGGAGGGAGTATCTAAAGGCAACGCTACTCCTCATCATCCTCTTCCTCCTGCGCCCGCTCCGGCATGGGCACCACTTACTCTAGGATCCACCTAGGATCCCCCAAAATCCCTTCCCACCCTTGTTTCCCCACGACACTCACCTTCCATCCAAGGTTCTCGAAGAAGGTGCACAATCGGGACTGGCCCGTCGTCTTGCCGCCACAGGGCCCTGAAAATGCATAATATAATTGAATACATTATTTCTCTTAATATATTTACAGCTGACATAAGGTTACATTTCATACAAAAACAAGGTGAAGGTGTAATATCTATCTTATACCTTAAAACAAGCACGTGCAAATCGCTAATTACCATTTTATGATACTCATATAATAACTTGTTTTAAACCCAAAAACAAATGTCTTAAAGTTTAACATTCTATTCTTAATGAGAGACTAATTAGGTTTGTGGATTCTAAAACGTAGAAATATGAAAGCTTGAATGAATTTCATGATGACTAAAAGCCCATTTGAGATTTTTGTTGTCCAAGTTTCAAGCTCTTCAAGTTCAACTTAAGCATATCCCACAATACTTTCTTAGATAAGAAGAATAAGTCAGTTCCTTTAATTGTGCATTGTTTGGACCGACGAAAAGGAAATAATATGTCCAGACTCGTGGCATAAATTCCAGTGAGTCAACTGCTGTTGAGAGTTCTTTGCCGATTAGCTTTGTGAGGCCTGACCCTGACTGCAATTACGCCCATTAATGGCCATCATGGTCGATGCACTGTTCAGTGATCGGTGAAATCGATACAGAGTGCACTCCAAAAAAGTCAGACAGGAAAAATAAAGAAAAGCTACTCCAGCTAACCGATAAGCAGTTCTTTGAAGGGTCTCAATGGGAGTTTAGTGGGAAATTTGATATATGTACACATAGATTACTAGAGCAGGTCCCACGTGGCGATGGGGCCTGTCTTTTATCAGCCTGACTGCCTGCCTCCTCTTCCTTTGCTTTCTGCGTGGAGGAAGTCAGTCCGAACCGAAAGCGATAATGCACAGGGACAAGCAGTATACGTATATATAGCAGAGATATGCCCGCCAATACATCAATGCTATATTTGTTTTTGTGGCACTTCTAATCACAGTCATAACTTGAGCCAAATTAAATGATTAGACCACGCGCCCAACCACTGCTCATATGATGACGATGGCCCGGCCAAAAAACTGGTTCTGCCTTTTACATACGTCAGGCAGCGCGAGGGCTTTGAAAAAAGCCGGTAGCCGCAGTAGCTGTGCATAATGAATACAAAGTATACATATATGGGGATTGGGGAATGGGGAAGGGAAACTGAAACCGAAATCCGACCCGTGAGAATCCGCGTGGCGGGGAAGAAGCTGCGACGCGCAGGACACAATCTCTACCCCTCAATCGCAGCGCGACCTTGACACAAATCGTAAACAAATCGGAATTCGGGGGTGGGCCCCGGATGCGAGAATACGAGGACGGGCTCGGACACTTGTAACAGATACACAAAACCCAGAATTGTTCGTTCCCTGGGAAAACGACCATAACTCACCGCCAGTTAGGACAATCTTGTACACGCGCTTCTCCTTCTGCGACACGGAGCCCATTTTGATCAACTTGAGGCTGGGCATGGCGCCTGGTTTCGGTGAGGTGGACTTGCTGATCACAACCTGCTGCTCCTGTTCCTTCTCCCGCTGCTGTTGCTGCTCCTGGCCATTGCTGGTGGCCATCATCGACTGCTGTCCGTTAAGGAGTGTGGCGGCAGGTAGTTGGTCGGCTGTCGTGGCCATGTCTTCGGTATACCGTCGGAGAGGAGCCGACTGGCAATTGGCGACTAGCTGTGTGTGGTGGCACGCACAAAACTCTTCTACGTCGCAGCTGGCTGGCGGTGCACGTGCCTTTTTAGGTTATGCCTGCCTGCGAAATGGGAGCAATGCTCGCTACTCCTGCGGTTCCTGCGAGGATTCGGTGCGGTGTAGTAGGTGGGGTGGAGAAATCCAGTCCTTGGCCTCACAAACTTTGCGCTCTGCAATTCAAAAAGCCGAACTCGCGTGGGATAATCATGCCCAGCGATTGCGCGGGACCCTCTTCTGTTGCGAAAAGCCGACGACTACTGGGATATAGAGATTCACCAACGACCAAAGGGGTCAGCGTCTGACTGTTTGAATCCGTGCCGCATCCGATAAATTGGGCGATATCAAAGTTTATGCGTTTTGTGGTGGGAAAGCATTCTGTTTACGAGTTGACACCGCATTAATATTATACAAGTCGAGGCGAAATAACGAATAGTATTGAAAATGAGTGCCGACCGTCGGTCTTATACTTTTGTAAACGCAGTGTGGACGCGCGCTGCTGCTCGAAAATGGTTGAAACTTATCGAATAAGCTGGATGCAAGGTCATATTAAATGGAAACAGCTGATTGAGTTTAAAAAATAATTAAAAATTCTTTAAATAAATATCTTACAGTATTTTTAGTACTGGAAACTCTGAACTTATTAGAAATAAAACCATTGCTTTGCCACAATAATTCAAAATTTTTCTTTCCTTGTTAAACACTTCTTTAATAATGAATCTATATAAACTTTGAATAATTCTTTTAATGTAATTACTTGTTAAATAATTTGAATTTAAAATACGATTTCATCGCAGCTATACTAGATGGACAAAATGAATTGAATTATAATAAATTATTTGTAATATCGTATTAATTTAGAAAAATGTTTATAAGACGGCCAGTAATTTTTGTTTTTAAAATAATTTTTTTGCCGGATTTTTCTGCTTATAATTTAGCTTTGAGAGTGACCAGATGATATAATGCTTTTGTTTTGGTTTTTTTTTTGTATTAAACGCTGAGTATTATCTTTTAGGTACTGCAAGTTTCTCTGGGTATCTATCAATTATCGCTCCGCGGTCACACTTAGCTATTTCCCAATTTAAAGCGTAGTTTGTCGAAACGGACGATGCGCGGACGTCCCGAGAAAACAGCAATATTAAATTAAGCAACTAGCCATCAGTGCCACAACAAGTGAAATTGCAATTACCAAAACCGTATTATCAGACCCATAAAGCTCTTGTGTGTACATTTTCACACACCACGTAACAACACATGTGCGTGCGTGCATGTATGAGTGAGCGAGAGCGAGTGTCAAAATGACAGCAGCAACAACAAGGAAAACAACAACAGCAGCAGAAACAAAATCCACCATAATAACAACAACAACAGCGACAGCAGCAGCAGTATAGCCAGCCAGCTGTGCGAGGTCGTGTTTTTCCCCCTCTCCCGTTGACAAAAAAGAAATAATAGGAAAATAACACATATTTTGACAAAATTTCGGTCCTTTGGCAAAACAAGTAGAACAAAAACCAAAACAACAGAAAACGGGAGACAGGAGAGAATCGAGTCCAAAATTGTTCGTTACTTGTTACCTCATTTCAATCTCACCGAGCGTGTTATGAACATACTAAAACCAACCAAGCTCAAGTGCATCGTGTTATACCAACTGCGTCACATTTGGACGTTTCTATTGTTTGTGGCTGATCTGCTGCAGGCACTTCTTCGCCTATCACTTCCACGTCCATCCGCTGACCAGCTGGAGCCTCCGCTTAACAACAACAACAATAATAATAACGAAGTGATCATGGAGCAGGATTTGCCGGAGGAGGGAATGGATCAACAGGCGCAGGAGGAGCAGCAGCCATTTCTACCCGAGCTGCAGCCTGGTAATCTGGAAGACCGTCAGGCGGAGTTCATTGCCATGCAAGCCCTGCAAGTCTATCAGGGTGTTGGCGAGCCTATGGATGCAGCTAGCGATTTGGATGAGGAGGAGGACGAGGAGGACGACGACGATGTGGACGTGGACTATGGTGACACCGACTCGGGCTCGGAATTCGAGGAAATGTACTCCGATGACTTGAACAGCTCCAGTGATGAACTGGAGGAGGACAAGGAGAGCTCGAAGAGCGTGCTGAAGGCCTATCAATCGCCGAACGAGCCAATGGATCAGCAGCAACTGCGTCCGTACGCCTTCCAGCCGCTGCGTCTGGTCAAGTGCCAGTACAAGAAACACTGCAAGGGCGGTTTCCCGCTGGAGCGCAGTGGCCATCGCATCATCGCCTCCAACTCGCACCTGTACTCGCTCGGCGGCTACAATCCGCGCAGCGCCCTCCTAGCCTCCCGTCGCGGCCATTGCCTGCTGTTCCAGGAGCTGTGGAGCTTTAACTTCGCCACCCGCACCTGGAAGCTGGAGCTGAATGCGGATAATGCCAGCAATATGCCCGTTGAGCTGGCCTCCAATGCGTTGACCATTCACAATAACGTGTTGATTGTGAGTATCTATAGGGGACTATCTAAATGGGGAGGCGGGGAGGTGGAAAATGTGCAGGAAGGGCAGGAGGGGCCGTTAAGCAGACGAAAATAGATGAGCGAGTTTGATTGTCTCTCTCTCGTAGCATCTCTCTGTGTTTGTGTCTGTGTTGGGTTGCACTGAAAGAAAAAATTCCAGCTTAAGATCGGTATTATTTAGACTTGTTAAAAACAGAGTTTTTTATTTGAAATTAAATTAGATATAGTATTGGAAATTTTTAATATTGGATAATCAAAGTAATGAGATTTAAATATAAATCCTTAAGAAGATGTAGCAAGATTACAGGATTTATAATTTGGTGATAATATTTTTGAAATGATTACAAATTGTTTTTTGGTTACAATAAGTAATGGCATAACCTATTGGTAAAATTGATATTTATTTCATAATATCAGCTCCCCCGTAGATTCGTTTGTTTTTGTGTAGGAAAGCCATCAATTGCAAATGAAAACTAGTTTGTGCACGAAAAGTTGAGAAAAAACAATTGAATTGGTGGTGAAATGAGAGGAGGAGAAATCACACACAGCTGATCGGGCAGATCCCACTCTCGCGCGCCAAAGAGATGTATACACAGAGAGAGGGAGTGTGCGAGAGAGAGAGCGAAAGAAAGAGGGTTATTCTGGGCACTAAGAATCGAGGGAATCGGAGAATTGCCAGGGCCAATGCCACGCCCAGCTCGGGACCCAGCAACTCCGCTCCGCCGCCTCTGCCTGTGCCTCTGGCTCTGCCTTTTTGTTTATGCATTCTAAACACCCGAAATGTCAACCCAAACAGCTGCCCATGGCCATTGCCATTTGCCTCTCACTCTTTGCCCACTGGCAGCCCCAGCCCAGTGCCACCACCACCACCTCCTCCTTGGCCACCCAACCGACTCTGCGCATGCCAGGCAACCCTCTTTGGGCTGTCGTGTTTTGTTTTCCACTTTTCGTTACTACGCAGTTGTTGTTTATGCTGCTGCCGCATGCAACAACTTGTTTTCCAGCTTTCCCCACCTCGCTCGCTCGCTCACTCGCTCGTGCTGGAAAAACTCAAAACATTGTATTTACCATTTTTTATCCAAACAGCCAGTGAGCCAGCCAGCTGAGTGCGCGCGCTTTTTCTGGGAGGAAGCTCTGACGGGGCAGAGGTGGCGATCTGGGGAAAAAATTGAGGAAAACTGAAAGCAAAACCAAACGGGAGCTGTTGGCATTTTATGCTGGTTTCCCTTGGTTTCCCCCAATGCATTCCACAATTAGCTATAATTTGATGACGAATCATGTCCCGACACATATGTATATACATAAATGCATACACATGCAATACAAAACACATACTGGAAACACATGTTTCCGCTTATCTGGGCTGCAGCTCAGCCTCTGTTCTGCTGCCGATTCTCTTTCTACTCATTCTCCGCCTCTTGCCCTTTTGTACTCCTCCGCTATGGCGTTGATAAGCTGCTGTTCAAGTAACTGCTAATTGAATGCAATGTCAGGGGCGTGGATGCAACCCGCTTAACTCTCTATACATATATAAATATCTGCCTGATATGCGCATCAGAAGTTATTTTACAAGTCTAGGCAGTTTTGTAATAATATTAATAACAAATGCCATGAGAAACTAAGACTTGACATCTCTATTTTACCTTTTATAGCATATAATCTTGTATTTATTACTTCATAAAAGGTTAAACATAAAAGTAATACAAGTAACCAAGGCGATAAGCCTTCTTAAGCCTTAAATCGACAATCAAAATCACTTTAAATTAAAAATTCATCTCATCTCCTTTTCAGTCTCATGGCGGCACTGGCTATCCCTTCGGAGAATCCTGCTCCAACGACTGCTACGTTTATCGCACGGCCAGCGCTGGCGCGACACCTGGGGTGGAGCGGCTTAAGGTCACCGGTGATTTGCCCACGGCTCAGTATGGACCTGGTATAGTTATCCACAAGCACTTCCTGTACACGATTGGCGGTACGACGGGTTTCGACTACACCTGTGATGTGTATCGCCTGGATTTGCAAACCCGTAAGTGGGAGAATGTGTACATTAGCCGCCCGGAGATGCGGGATGATCCAGAGGGACGCTATCGCCATGAGGTCGTCTATGATGGCAAGCACATCTTCGTGCTGGGCGGAGGTACATCGCACTCCGTGTACGATCTGCAACGTATACCGGCATATAACCTGGAAGCGAACTGCTGGGATTACTTCGATACCTATCCCGACCGTCGTACAGCTGACATGGATGATGGCAACAGAGGCTATCCGCGGCCGCGCAAGTGCTTTTCCTGTGTCCAGCACCAGTCTTCGAATGGAGATATAGAAGCCTTCATCACAGGCGGACTACAGGTAAGTTGAAAGTCAAGAGAAAATTATATAGATAACTTCACAGATAGCTTTAACACATTGAACAGCTGCTAAGATAAGGTATCTTTTTCCATTGGCAGGGCGACTTCTCCACGTATTTCTCGGACATCTGGAAGCTGAATCTGCGCACCAAGCACTGGTTCCGCATCGAGACAGCCACTCTGCCGCGCCCCCTGTACTTCCATTCGGCAGCCCACTCGGATAATGGTTGTATGTACGTGTTCGGCGGCATCGAGTATAACGACAAGGAGATGCGCCGTCGCAAGGACCTGTACAAGATGTGGATGACCGTGCCTAAGCTGAGCGAGATGTGCTGGGACGCCATCACCTACTACAACGACAATCTGGACTTGTACGACCGTAAGACGCTGCTTGGGGCCGGTATTCCAAAGCGTTTTGCGGAACGCTTGCCGCCGCAGCGAAGGAAGCTTATGGACAAGAACCAGCCGGATCCGTCCATGCTATTTTCGCTGTACGAGAACCCGAAACGCGTCCGCTCCGCAACGCATTAGGTCCCGTTCCCTCGAAAATAAAAAGCGAAGACGTGGAGAGAGAGCGGAGAGAGCCTCGTCTCCCCGCCATGAATCTGTTTGAGTTGCAGAACTTTACGTTACTATTGTTTTAAAAGTTTTGTTTCACATTGAGAGCGCGCGCTGTGATCGAATACGAAGGACATTTATAGTTGTACACATACATATTTTGATATTTCGTAGACTCCGATGGATGGATAGGCGAAGGACATGTTTAGCATGTAAATAAGATTGTAATTAAGTTTAGCTAGCGGAACAACAACAACAGCCAGAGACAGGCCATGCGTATGTATTCTAAACTTCAGCTTACAGATCAGCCAGCGCACCCCACATCCCACACACCCAAGCATCCCATCCAAATTACACCCGCTGTAACACCCTCCAGTATCTCAGTACCAACAAGGTCCCCTAACTTACTCGCCATATAACACGGTCCTTCTTTAGATCCAAACCCCCACTTTACACGCAAATCGAACCAATATTGAAGGCTACACCAAACAATGTCATATATAGAGGGGGGCCCCCACGCCAACCCCCCGATGTATTTTTGTCAAAGTGTACATAATACTTAGCGGTAGTAATATTTAATTAACATAAGACTCTCCATCATTATTGCGATATCATGTACCAATGCAGTGCGTACGGTACTGCCAGCCCCCCTTGGCGAACGTCGGTTTGCTCGGATTATATTATTACCCAAGACTAAATTTGGTTGAATCTAAGTTAATAAATAAATTTTTAATGCAACACCATCATCGTCATCGCCTCCGTCTATTGTTTCGTACCATTCACATCCTGGCACACATCGCATCGTCCGCGGCGTAGTTGTCAATGACCTAGTTTCCCATGGTTTGGATGTCCTCGAAAGGGATGGGAAAGGCAAAGGCTCTTTGCTGAGTCATGCGCAATTTGCAATCCCAAATGCACCCTGCCGGTAGCCATGATTTTCGGGTAACTGCGTCGCAGCACCACCAAAGGCCAAAGTACAGGTATTCGGAGCAATGAAGCGTTTTTGAATCCGGTGGTTGAAACTAAAGACTGTTGCTCTGACCCTGCGGAACGCGTTGATGCATCACGCCACGGAGGTTGGGGCGGGAGGCAGCGAGGCAGAGTGCAGTTTCTGCTGCGTAATACATGGGTCCGTGACCTGGTTTTTGGCTATGACGTCACTGAGTACGCCTACAATTTCTCGATGAGCCGGATGTTCTGGTTACAGCGAAGATTATTTTTTGCCATTTTAGCAAAAGATGTGCGATAAATAAATTCAAACTATATTTTCTGTTAGCAAATGGTAAAGTCATGAATCCTAAAAAGGAAAGGAAAACACGAAACTTATTGTACATGCACTATCCAGGAAAACCTCACACGGATATATAGAAGTAGTACAAAATTAGTATTACTTCCTAAAAGCTTCCCAATTTTTCTAAATTTACAAATTCAACATGAATATATACATAGGTATTTCAACTTTAAATGCTTGTTAATTGCTTATTTAGGTTATTAAAGTAGTTTAAGAAAAAAAAAAAAATAAACAACAATTAAAAAATTAACGTTTTAAAAATATATATTAAAATATATAATATAAAGAGAAGTTAAATAGTTTTTCAATTAAAATTAGAATATTTAGAATAAATACTTACGAAATGCAAGGATCAGTTCTACTGTATTTAGAAGAGAAATTATTGGATTTGTTTACCGAAATAATTAAACTAACTAAATATTTAAACTATTTTAGTTTATTTGGTTATGTGTCAACAACAACAACAAGTTCTGATTTTTCTATATTAATGTCTTCTTTGGGGCCAAGCGAACATCGTACCCGGTTTCTAATATTTTTTTTTGTGTGGGGCTAATATTAGGATACAAATATTTTTCTAAATATATATTTAGATGAACAATCTCATGCTTTAAATACTAACTACTTTACTTAAACAACTAATAATAATTTAATCCAAATAAGCACTTGTTACTTATAATTTTAAATTACTTTATAATTGCCGCCAACGAAGTATCGTTCACACCGCCACGCGTTCATCTTATCAGCTGTGCCATTCGGAGTGTTGTGTGAATGCGTAATTGTTTTGTTGTTTTCCTTTTTTGTTCACGATAAAAACACATAAAAAATGCTGAAACCCAAAGCTTTGACGCAGGTCCTCAGTCAGGCCAACACCGGAGGCGTGGAGAACACACTGTAAGCTATACATCTTACCTGTAATATTCCTATAATTTCGATATTCCCGACTCCCACAGCCTGCTCAGCCAGGAGGGTGCTCTCTTGGCGTACTCCGGATACGGCGATAAGGATGCACGGATTACGGCCGCCATTGCCAGCAACATTTGGGCGGCCTATGAGAAGCACGGGAGGAATGCTTTCCGCGAGGATCGCCTGACCTTTGTGCTGATTGATTGCGAGAACGGACATGTGGCTATTACACAGGTGCGAGCTTGATCCCACCTATCAAATCCAAAACTTATTTCCTTTGTTGCAGGTGGCCAGTGTGCTATTATGCCTGTATGCGAAACAGACTGTGGGTCTGGGAATGCTGAAGCAGAAGGCCATGTCGCTGGCCTCATATTTGGAGCGACCGCTGAAGCAGATCTCGGCCTCATAAAGATAAAACTCCGATAATACGCTATATCACATGGCGAACTGAATATGTTTATAAGTGTATGCATTAATAATGAATTAAATATGTATCTAACATTAAAAAAGGAATTAATTGATAATAATAATCCATAACTTCCTCAAAGTCCCTTTCGGATATTTTTACAAATGTAATCTTTATAAATAATTGAGTTTTAATGTGAGAAGCTCACTTAATATATTACCTTAAACTTTGGTCAAGTAAAAATGCTCCACTTTTCGGGTGAGCTTTATATTTAAATAGTTTTAAGGATAGAGAAGGTCAGGTGTGTTTATTATTCTGCAAGATTTGTTCACAATTATTAAGAAATATGTATGGGGAATAGAAAATTAGATTGGTTGACTTATTTACTAAATGTCTGGACTCCTCTGCAAGTGCTTATTCAATGGCATATAGCTTCAGAGTGCGGTCCATGCTGGTGGAGGCGAGATATTGCGCGTGCTTGCCGAACCGAACGCCCGTTGCCAGGGCTGTGTGGTCGTTGAATACCTTCAAATCCTGCCACTGCTTGCACAGGTAGACCCTGAAAATATAACAAAGGAACCATTAGCATTGACTTAGCAACAGAGTAAACAATTTCTGTAGAAAAATCTTAAAATACTTAAAAATGAGAAAATTCAAGCGAAAAGTTTATCGCGAATATGAAAGTAGCCTTAAAAAAGACACCTACGCATTCTTTAGCATTAATACTCTGCTTTTCCAGATTTCGTGAGACCCAAGACCCATGTGGAACCGGAACCCCCGAAGCCCATCAATTTAACCATTGAAGACTTCAATGCGGTAGAACAATATGATGTATAACCTTAAGTTTCCATGATTAACCCCCTATCCCTAGCGCGGCGAAATTGCCAATCCTCGTGCTCCTTGTGTGGTAACCACCATCGATCCCGACTACATCAAAGATGCCAGTCTTCAGCGTTTAGCTAGAAAGTTTCGCATGAAAACGTAAGAGATCACTGGGGAAGACTATACCCTAATTTTCCTTACTTTTTAGGGACATTCTACTCCTGCGAGAGATTACGCGCAACCGATTCATGTACTTTGCCACGCAGGAGCTGTTTCTGGACCGCAAACGAGAGAAGGAACAGCAGGACAACCTGTACGAGAAGGCAGAAGAGTTCCACAAGTTTGCGGAGGACTCACTCAAAAAGATGGAGGCGGAGGAGTTTAAGAAAATGCTGGAGGCCCAAGAGAAACTAAAAATACTGAAGGAGAGCAAGGTGGCCGAGGAGCTGAACGAGGTGAAGCTGGAACACCAGCGTGTCCTGATGGAAGTGCAGGAGGTCTACGGTCGCTTTCAGTATTTGCTAAAGCTGATAAGCTACTTTGACGACACGGTGGAGGAGGAGCAGGCCGATGAGGAAGGCGACAGCAAGGGGCTCGTAATGCCGCCGCAAATTGTGAACATGGAGATAACAGAACGGCATCCGGCGGGACTGGAGCAGGTGCGCCAAGTGCAGACCTACATGGAGAAGGTGGTGCGGCCCTATCTGGCCAAGCGGAATCACCTCAACGCAGAGATCTGGATTCGTGGCTACGAGAGGAACCGCTTGAAGGTCTCCAACTACAACAGGCGCTTTACACAGCTAGCAATCCTTAACCACATTGTGGGTATCCTACACGACAAGTCCCAAAAAACGTACGAGCGACAGGTTAAGGCCAATGTGTTTCTCAAGGATCCGGCGTTTCTGCAGCGACGTGTGGCTGCCATTCAGGAGCGGGCCAAGGGATTACTAGATGACTACGAGCACAACTACTGCAATGAGTGAGTTCACACAGCTTTGGTCTTGTAATTTCAATGGAACTTTTCACTGAAATCTTGCAGCAAGCTAAACATCAAGCTTAATAGCATTGTTCCCGTGATTCTGAAGCACATTCAAAACAAAGTCCAGCCGGAACAAAAGAAACAGGTGGCAGAGCCTCCACCTAAGCCAGCTCCAAAGAAATCATCCAAGCAGTGGCGCACTGTGGAGGATATGCAGGCCCCTCCACCTCCACCCAAGTCTGCCTATGAGGACGAGCAGGACACGACGCTGGCCAAGGTGGAAAAAATTCAAGCCCATGTTCTGGTAAGATCAAAACTTTTCCGGCTATTCCTTGGTAAAGTTTATACGACTCTCTGTTCATAGGATCTTTTGGCCAAGTTGGATCACATAGAACCCAACGAGCTGCGCAGTGTGGAGCAGCAGGTGCGTCGTCGCATGGCTGCCGAGAAGGAAATGTCGCGTCGTGCTTTGGTCAAACAAAACCGCCTGCACAACTGGATGGCCCACTTCAAGAAGCACCATCGGCTGCAGGTGGAGCAGCGAAAGAAGAACAGGGTCTAAGCTATAACTAACTAATATGAAGGCCTAAAATATTATACTCAAGGAATTGAAAACAATAAACTTTTAACTTATCACAGAGACTATAGAATTCTAACCCCACAACTCACCTGACATCGGTGCCGGCAATCGCCAGGTAGGTGCCGCTCTGGTCGAAGCATAGATCCTTGACCTCATATCCATCGTCCAGCTGGATCGTCTTAAAGTTTTTCAGCTTTCGCAGATCCCACAGCTTCACACAGGCATCATCGGCAGCGGTGGCCAGGTAGTAGCCGTTCTCCGAGAACGAGATGGCCGAAATGGGTCCGGTGTGGCCGGGGAAGTTGGCCACGTTGCTCTGCTCCTTCAAATCCCAGATCTTCACCTGCGAGTCCACAGTGCCCGTGCCGAAGATAAGGCCATCGGGATGGAACTGCGCTGTCGTGAGACCCACCTCGGCCGTGTCGATAACCTTGGTGAGGAGGCGGCCAGTGCGTATGTCCGAGAAGGCCCAGTGCTTGTCCGATGAGGTGGAGAGCAAGTAGTCGCCAGTGGGATGCAGGGAGAGACCCGTGACCGGACCCTCGTGGCAGCGCAGGAGCAGCTGCGTTTGTGAGGTGGGCACGTGCCAGATGCGGATGTTCATGTCCGGTGATCCCGTGATGACTGTATCCTCGTTCGGGTGATAAATGACTTTGGTGATCTTCTTGGTGTGGCCCTTCAGAATGGCCACCACCTGCTCGGTGTCCTTGTTGAAAACGGTTGCGTTCTTGTCGTTGCCACCGGTCAGGATCTTACTGTGATCGGCGCTGTTGATGTCCAGAGCCAGGATGCCGGGCACCGAGGCCGAGTGCAGGCCAGGGTGCGAGGCGACGGTGAGGAAGCTCTTCACTTGATCAGGCGTGACTAGATCCTCGGGCACGGTGCGTCCGCGCTTCTTGCGCTCCTGCGTCAGGACCGTCGCCTTGTCCTGCAGCTTCTGTATGACCTCGGCGCTCATGCCCGCCTGCTCCATGGGATGGGCAGCGGCCCCTCCAGCCTCGGCAGCCAGAGCCGGCTGTGGAATCGCTGTTGGAGCACTAACAATGCCCGCCTGAGGCTTGAGCGTAGCCAGAGCCTCGCGGGCAGCGGCCACCTCCTTGTTCAGCCGCGCAATCACACGGCAAGCGGCATCGTGTTGGTACAAAGCGTGCGACAGCTCTTGGCGCGTCGTCTGCAGCTGCTGGCGCTGTGTGAACGAGGTAATCATCAAGGCGTCCCACTCATCCTGCATCGTCTTCAGCGTAGCCGGTATGCTGGTGGCGCTCGGCGGCTTGGGCTTCACCACTGCCGGCGTCTTGATCTCGATCAGCTCTTCTAGCTTCAGTTCCTTGCCGCTGATCGGGTCGCAGCCGTTCTCCAGCAGATACTTCTCAATAACCCGCTTCTCGAAGACGGCCCCCGAATGCGGGGACACCACGGGAGTCTCGGGCACTTCGTTTGAGACTGCAACAAAAAGAGCGCGTCGCATGAGTTAAACCACTATAGCGGGGCATTTCCTGTACTTACGTGCGCAAACCAAAGCCATTGCTATATGTGTCTCAGTCGCCGGTCGCGTAATTTGGTTAAATTAAATGTTTTACACGTTTTTTTCCGAACCAAGCGCAAATTTGTCGGCAAATGCGAAAGTGTGGATGTTTTTAAAAAAGATTATATTATGCCTGTCGAAGCGAGGATTTTCCGCATCATGTTAGCTGGTCTCACTTAAACAGCTAGTGAATCCTCATTTCATTGAAGTTGCCAGACATTATAAGGATATTAGCACTTTCCTAGTTTTTCCCCATCAACACCCATGCCCACGCTTGGTATGGATGCGCAGCCTTAAAGAGTATGGAGAAAATGTATATATTCCGCTTAAAAAAGAAACATAAAAACCCTCAAAAATGTCGCATGAACCTCGGCCGACAACCCTGATTGTCCAGCTGATTATGTTTTTTGCCAGTCACAGTTGCACGCGCACATCCCAAGAAGAAACGACAAGCTTGGCACGATTGTTATTTAATTTTTACCATTTAACTGAATTAACACATATACTGCCATAAAACGATTCCGAAAATGCTAACAAACCTTGCACGGTGGCGTCTGGGCTGCCAACTGCTACGAGCTGCCGCCACACCAGTACGACAGGTGTCAAATGCAGGCAGCGGAGATAAATCATTTGCCGGCTCGGAGGAAACCTCGAAGAAGTTCGTCAATCCCTTTGCCCAGGCCGCACCGGCGACCAATGAGGATCTGATACCAGAGACCAAGGAGGATCGAGAGAAGCGACTGAAGGTGCTGCAGCTGGAACTGGACATTGCGCACCAGGAGGGACGTCGGGTGCCGGCATTGAGCTTCTTGCAGGACCACCACTGGCAGCACGTGCTTACGCTGCCTACGAAGTCGGCGCGCATTAAGTACTTCGCCTACCTGTGGCAGATCGAGATGAAGAAGGAGTCGGAGCAGCGTAAGAAGGTGCAGCGGGCGGAGGACACCGAGAAGAGGTTGGCGGAGGTGCGAAAGGAACGCGAGGAGAACACGCACATCATCTATGGCCTGGGCCACACGTCCATGTTCCTGCGCATCTACGACTCGACGATTAACCACTGGCAGAACAACCGGTTGACCCGGGCCATGCAGTTCGCTCCGAAGATCGTGATGGACTGCTCCTACGACAGCCACATGAATCGGCGGGAGGCGACATACGCGGCCAAGCAGCTGATGCTGTGCTTCGCGGAGAACCGCCTCAATGACGAGCCCTTCGACCTGCACTTCTGCAACGCCCAGCTAGAGGGCTCGTGCATGCAGGGCCTCAAGCGCTTCATCCCCACCATGCTCAATCCGGAGTTCCCGATGAATGTGCACACGCAGTGCTTCACGGAGCTGTTTCCCAAGCAGAATCTGGTCTACCTAACGCCCCACTGTCGCGAGGATCTGGTAACCTACAATCCCGATGACATCTACATCGTGGGCGCCATGGTGGACACAATGAACAACGAGCCCCTGTCGCTGGCCAAGGCCAAGCGAATGGGTCTGCGAATGGCGAAATTGCCTCTGGATCGCTACCTGCAATGGGGCTCCGGATCGGGCAAGTCCCTCACCCTCAACCAGATGATCAGCATTATGTTGGACCTGAAGAAGACCGGGGACTGGGATGCGGCGCTGAAGCATGTGCCACGGCGAAAGGTGGTCGAGGGATCGGAGTTTCCACAGCGCAAGGAAAAAGACCATTGGTCGATGGGAACGCGAGCCAGGAAGCTGAACATTCGGGTTGATCACTTGCTGGACTACGTAGATGATCGCCGGAAAGTCTCATCATTTGGAACTCCCAAGAAGTTGAGGGAGCGCAAGGAGGGCATGGAGTTCCAACTGGATACCTGGGCGACGGGAAAACAAAAGAAAAAGCAGAGAAACAATTAAAGTTACACGTTATTATTGCTAACATATGTTTTTTATTCCAGTGGTTTCTTGAGTGGATTCATGGGCAGAAGGTTTCCTTTTCTTGGAGCGGCTCTTCAGGATTTACGGCATGGTTAGTAGGTGCCCCGACCTTTCCTGATTCCTCTCTCTCTCTGTCTGCCGTAATCTCTCCAAGACGAAGAGCCTCTACTTCGCGCTTGATCGAGGGCTCTTTTTCAAGTGTCTCTTCGGGATCTACTGCCTGACTATTGTTATTAGTAGGTTCTACCACGTCGGATGCTTCTGGCTCAATGTCTGCCATAATCTCTTCAAGCGTAAGACCCTCTACTTCGTGCTCAATCGAAGGCTCAGTTTCTGGCTCAACTTCAACCTCATCTTCGGCTTCGCCTTCAACTTCCTCCTTGTCAGTCTTTTTGTACCTGAGCAGTATGTTCTTGGCATTGATGGCCTGGTAGTTGATGACCGCCTTCAGTCCCACCTGCTTCATCAGTTCCTTGGCCTTTTTCTCGTACTCCTGCACATGCTCCCTGCGCTCCACGGTCATTACCTTGGTCTCCAGCACGAAGAGAGCCTGGGAGCGCAGAACTTGGAAGAACTCCTCGCTCAAGAATGAATAGTAGTTGTAGGCCACATAGACGATATCGAACATGTTCTTCCAGCGAGCAGCGCCCTGGGTCAGCTGCACCATCTCCGTGGGCGACACATAGTGCACAGTTACCCCTGGCATCTGGATCCAGGGACGGTCGTAGCTGGCCTGTCCTTCGGCATCCACCTCCTGGTGATTGAGCAGAGGCGTCATCAGCAGCTGAACAGAACCATAGCGGCGGGATCGCGTGGGATCGTGCTCGTAAGCCGTCTGGGTCTGCAGCTCGTGGAAGAGCTCCAGGAGATTGCGTTCAGTTACATCGGTGGCCCGGTAATCGTTGTCGCCGTGCATCGAGTGATGCATGCGCTCCTCGGAGCTGCGCAGACCGAAGCCACAAAAGGGCCCTGTTTGGATGTCGCCCACATAGCCACGGTGCAGGAAAGTGCGTCCATTTCGCACCAATCCGGCAGCCAGCGTCTTGTTTGGCTTACAGTGTTCGTACTCTGGATAAACGAAAGCCACACCGGACTCGCGCCAGTAGCGGTACTCCTGCGAGCAGATCTGCTCACCACCGCGAGACTTAAGGGTCATGCTCAAGTCCCAGTCGAAGGCCCCGTTCCTGTGGTCGTATCGAGTGCCCAGCAGAGCCCTGGATCTCTGCTCCCAGTAGGTGGTCACTTCATAGACGTGCCACGGCTGCGGCTGCCAAAAGCTGAAGGCCATCTCTAGGCCATCGCGCTCCTTATACTTGAGGCCATCGATATTCAGCATGGGAGCGAGGCGCTGCAGCTTATCCTCATCGGTGACCATTGTGAGCAGAGTGCGCCCCTTGGCGGCCATGTAATGGTGGGAACTGGGACGGATCACCGTATTTCCGTACAGATCCATGAACAGATGTGCCTTGGACACCAGGCTAAAGGACTCTGGATCCTCCAGGGCTATGCCCAATAGCAACATATTCCTGGCTATGATCTCGGCACAGCCATCCAGCACGTATATATTGAGCTTAGGCTGGATTCCATGGGTGTATCTCTTGGCTAGAGTCTTGATCACATGACGGGGATCGGCACCACCACAAATGAGGATGTTAAGGGCGTATAAACCCTCTCCACCGGCACCTTCCTCGCTCTCCTTGGACAGCGGCTCATCCTTAATCTTGAAAGCCTTCAGGTACTCATCGTACAGATCCAACGCCGAGCTGAGTCCCCAGAACATCCTGACCTTATTTTATGATTCGTTATTCGCCGACTGGGATGCGTCGCAAACTTCTAGTTCTCACTCTGTTTCTACTTGATTGACGTCAGTTGCCAGGACTACTTGTTGTCGCCGTCGTCTCGGCAACGTCTTGCTGTCGCTCCAGTTCCTCATTTGCTTGCATCCGCTGCTGGGATTATGGAATCGTGGCAACCATAACGGAAATTGCTTTTCGATATCAGTGGCCTGCAGCGGCAGCTGGACAAATGGCCCCGTCCTGGAGGGATGTGGATGTGGATATATCCGCAGTGGCGCAGGAGGAGCGTGGCTCTTGGCGGGTGTAATGCATTATTCAGACTTGGCTGTTTGCTTTCAGCTGATTGGCCAGGCGACTGGCAGCAGCAAATCTATCGGGGATTGCTCTTTGGATTCATAATTGTACAATTTTCCAAAGAAAACGGAAAGTCGCAAGGGGCTGGCACAAGGAGAAGACTCAATGCAAGTGTTTTGTGCAACGAAAAAAATCCAATCAAGGGATGAATAGGATAAGTACTGTTTGTCTACTGTAAAAGCATTAGAGTAATGACAATTTGTGGGTTTAAAGAATAGTAAAAATTAACATTTTAATAGAGAAATCAGAATTTCATTAACTTATTTCATTGTGCAGACTCGAGGATTGATTTTGAAAGGATAATAACTCTACATAAAGTCAAAGATAATGAGAAGGTTATCTAGTGTGTGTCATCTAAAGGTTATAGTATTAAACCGACTTGACACCGAGGCTGATATAAGACAAATAAATATTGCTGAACTCAATAAAAGAAACTTAAATATATAACAGGAAACTAGTCTTCAAGTCAATATATATAATAAAGTGGTTAATCTCCCCTCTTGTTACCTTGAGTCCTAAATGCAATTTCGTAAACTTCCTGATTTCTTCTTGGCTCTTTTTACTTCCTGAGCGAAAACAAATTTCCAAAACGAGATAAGAGATAATGCGTGTAGTTTTTTGGCTATTATTTTTTATTCTTTCGTTGTGGAACAAATGGATGGGGCCCGCGGCAAGTGGCTCACTTTATCCGGACACTTTGCCTGCCTTGTGCTAGTTTTTTATCCAGTGTCAGTTTTGTTTTTCGCGTCTGCCTCGCTGCTTCTTGCTAACTTATACTTGACAGTGCCGGAAAGTTCTTAATACATGGCTCAGTCCTTGCCATAAAGTTTCCTGTCTGTTTGGGATGCCTTTCAAATGCTTCTATGTGTCTCTCGTCAAACGCTGCGTATGCGTGATTTCATGGCGCAAACTGGGAAAAAGCAAGCTATATGTGCTCAGCTGTGCCTAAGTGAAGGCTTAAATGACTGCACTGGAAATGTGATAGGGATTTGTGCTACAAAATGAAGATGAATGTTCCAAAATATACCCTAAATAATAGCCTACTGAAAGAATTCAGTTGTGAAACATAGCCTAGGAAGACATGACTACATTTTAGGCTTCAGGAAATTAGTTTCAGTGTATGGAGAAGGGGGTAAATGCACATTAGACGCTCTCTGTGCTGCAATTATGTGAAGCTCGAGCAGGAAAAATCCATTCAGACGAACAAGTCTGATGCGAAGGCATCTCACCAAGCCTTCGGCAGCGTTGGCATTTTTTTAGGATTTTTTTTCAACCCAAGTTGGAGGCCGCAGGCGACAGCGGGCTGGGGCTTCCCATTAAATTCCCCAAAAAACTCAAAAGCTGACTCCGCTCTCCTGGATTCTAGGGCAGCCGCTTGATTTGTCTGCGGTTCGGTAGATTCAATTCATCAGAGCAGGGACCAGGGTCCTTGCCTTACTATGGCTTTTCCTCTTTGACCGACAGAAAAAGACAAAAGTAATTAGAGAGCAAGACCAGAAAAGGGTTGACCCAGGCCCAGTATTTTTTCGTATTTCCTGGCAGCTCATTAGACGAGTGTATAACAATCGATCAAGGAGACTATGTATGTGGATGATGGAGACGGTCTCCTTTCTCGGCCCTGTTTCGGTGGCAGACACGAGCTCTTATCGGGAGCGTTCATTGTCAATGCTTTCCGCAAACTTTTCTCATTAGACAGTGCAAACAAAATGGCTGCGTCTGCGGTTTGGTCATCCCAGCTACCCACTACCCACTACCCACTCGATTCCGCTCCCAATCCCGCCCAGTCACCGCCCCATCGACATCGCCCATCTGCTGATGTGGACGCTTTCGGCTTTTGTTTGACATTGGCTTGGCAAATGGTGTCATAATGGCCAGGGAACTGCAAACAAACAATAGCAGGCGGCGGCGGATAATGGAGGCGCTGGATGAAGGGCCGCCTGCATAATGAAACGATGACAGCGACGGAATTAATTGTTGCCAACTGGATGCATATGTCTCCGGCTCGACCTTGACACAGAAACCATTAATTCAGATTTACAAACAAATAATTAAGGACTTTCACAAGTGGGAGGAATTATTATGGCCTGTATAGAGGTGAGTTTCCTTGGGAAGTCATTTAAAATATTAAATAAAATTACCCAAAAGGGATTTAAGGAATTCTGAGGCCTCCCCAATGACATAATATCTCATAAAAATGCTTACAAAACTTCGCTTGCTAATAATTAAGGACTTCCACAAGTGGGAGGAATTATTAAGGCTTGAATAGAGGTGGGTTTCCTTGGGAAGTCATTTAAAATAATAAATAAAATTCAGATTTACGAACAAATAATAAAGGACTTCCACAAGTGGGAGGCATTATTAAGGCCTGAATAGAGGTGGGTTTCCGTGGGAAGTCACTGAAAATAATAAATAAAATTACCCAAAAGGGATTTAAGGAGTTTTAAGGCCTCCCCAATGACATAATATCTCATAAAAATTCTTAAAAAACTTCGATTGCTAATAATTAAGGACTTCTACAAGTGGGAGGAATTATTATATTATGGCCTGAATAGAGGTGAGTTTCCTTGGGAAGTCATTTAAAATAATAAATAAAATTACCTAAAGGGGATTTTAATTCTTACTTAAATTCACCAAAGAAAGCTTAAAAAACTTCGATTTGCTTTTTGCAGTTAAGTTGAGTTTAATTTCGATTTAATAGACATAGACAGGGTGTACATTTATCCGTGTTTATTCAGTAAGTAACCATATCGCTATCCGATTCCGTTCCGTTTCCGTTTCCGTTTCCGTTTCCAGATGCATAGTTCCTCGGGAGATGCTCGTGGCTCAGCTACAGAGGTGGACACTACACTACGCTACATAGACATTAATTGCTTAGTTTAACGAAGTTTCACTTGTGGCATGCATAGAAATATCCAGTGTAGAAATATCAATTTCTCGTTATCAGTTGAGTTTTAGTTTTCCCTTAGTTTTTTGTTTATTTTTTTCGTTCCAGGCGAGAACCTCTGATTGTCAGAAAGTTATTGAAGTTACATCCGAGGGAAGTGCAAGCCCGTGACCCGAAGAGGTGAGATTCGAACTGAGGTCGTGGTTTTAATACTAATTCTACAGCTGGGACCTTTGGGGAGCTTAATATATACACATTTTCTTAATATGTTGCATTAGTGTTACTCTGTGCTAGTGTCAGTGTAAGGTTTTTGTATTTTTAAGCATAGTTACGCTTTTAGCCCCTCAGAGAGTTTGTATTTGCATTTCTCATTTAAACAGATTCTACGTTATGGCTCTAGGTTAGCTCGAGTTTAGTACATAAAACACTCTACGACAATAAAATGTCTAAATTGGCTCGCTTAATGCTATAATTCCTACAGAGTCTGAGACGGTGGTTTATCAGATTTAACTAAGTTTCTTGGTTTTTTTTTTTGGGTTTTTAGGTCATAATCTACACACAATAACGATGGGGAATGGGGAATGGGGAATCCCCCAGGCGGCCAAAAGCTCGATATGGGGGTGGGAAATGGGGCTTATTCGCTACACTTTTCTGCCCCATTTATTGCTTGCCGTTTTGGATAAGTACTTCGCTTAATTGCTGGGGCTGTTGTCTGCCAGGCCTCAGGCCTTATCCTTTGTGGTATCCTCCTCCTCCTGAAGCGAAATGATCTGCGTAAATCGACAACAAATTGGAAAATGTTCATTTAAAGTGTCTCTCTTCGTTGGCATCGGTCTAGTGACATGCCTAACACCGAAATACGTACGAGTACTTGCTGGCCATTCCAGTCTCTAGACCAGCACTAATGGGAACTAAACATGGCCAAAATAAAGCAGGCCGAACGGAGGCCACACTCTACTCCGTGGCCCCCGTTGCAGGCACGGTGGATGATGCCAAAAAATAAGGATTTTAAGCTCTATACCGACTCTAGTGTCTTGGCTAAGGCTAAGGGCTAGGGTTACTATGCTAGGTGTACCTCGGTGACGTACTTACTTGCTGGCATCCAAGTGGGCTGTGCGGCGTCGTTTGTCGGTTATAAATATGGTATTATAGTACGCTATATATATATATTGTATGCAAACTGCATGTAGAATTCTCAAAAGTGTTTCAGCATTTGCAGTTGAGGTATGCCCGTACATTCGAAAGGTATGTTAGTAATTTCTATTGCCTAATTGATTAATTATACTCTTTCGACGGTCTTAGCCTAATGTTCTCTTATCCCCACTGAAAGAAATCGTCGAAGTCGTCTAGAAATGGAATATACATCCGAAATTAGCCAATTATATTGCGAGGTTTCTCAATTTTGCAGTGCCGTTCAATTTGGAAAGTGCTCTTTTTTACGATTTTTGTATGCAATTTAGAGAAAGGTACTGGAAGTTGTCATGCCAATCGAGTGGGGAATAAGTTAATGGTTTTAGAGTTGCAAACATTCTCATTTCGGTTTATTGATTAATTATTTATTCACGATGCTGCTGGTGCTACTGATGCTACTGTTGCTACTGTTGCTGCCGAGCAGTTGCAGTTGGTTTATGGGAGCAGTGAGCTGCGGGAACTGGTTTTCGAACTGTGGGCGGTGGCTGTTGGTTTTGGTGGTTCGTGGTTACGTGGTTACGTGGTTACGTGGTTACATGGTGGTTGGTGGTCATTCGGAGTTCGGATAATTGGAATGGAAAATGGCAACTTCATTGTTCATTGTTTTGGTTTAGATTTCATTGATAAGAGCAGCAGAGTGTCTGGCCAACGAACGGAACGAGTACGAGTATTTAAAAAGGCAAGAGGAAGGAATATATACACATCGAGAGAGCGTAAAATCGAAAGGATTGGAAAACATATATACTTAGAGAACGAAAGCAGGTAACACCATATGGTACAATATACGGATCCTCCGAGGGGGTTTCCGCACAGAAACATTCCTGGCGAGGATGTATGAACTTAGAGAACGAGATCTGCTTACCTCACTGGACACACTCCAGGGTGAGGGTGGAGCCCTCATCCCTTTGTCATTCCCTCGAATTGATTGCTTTTAATTCGCTCAATTCATTACCCAGCCAGCGGTCTTTCTGTTTGCTCACCGAGTTAATCGCGCCGCGAATTCATTGATTGCAATTTTATGCATTGGCAGCTGGGGATGAGCTCTTAATATTCATGACGCCGCCATTTGCTCGAAAGCCATTACAGTCGAACGCGACCTGGGCTACCTCAGGCAAAAACTAATTATAATTAACAATAAAAAATGGCATTCGCACTTGCATTACAATGCAGTACACGTTCATGGCAATTAAGCGTGGAAAATATTTTTTAAAACCTTTGTGGGTCTATCCTTTTGTGGGAGTATATCCTTTAAAGAAGGTTAAGGAAAACTGATACTTTTGATATTATCTAAGAAAGCTCTAAGGCGTAATTACCATTATTTTATGTAGTATAACTTCTATTATAGGATTTGTTAATAGAATCTTTAATGTGCACTTTATCCCATTGTATTTCTTTGGCTTTTACATTTTCTTATAAGGTTTATATTTTCTTCATGTTTCATTTATCAAAACCCAACCTGACCTGCTTTTTGGTTCACTTTCTTTTTTCTCTTTTTGTTTATTAAACTACAGTCTTGGGTTCTCCGAGTGTACTTACCTGGACTCGGCTTGTGGCGAACAATTAAAATAAATGAAAATTGCTTATAATTGAACGAGCAAGTTAAATAAAACGAAATAAACCTTGGTGGAAATTTATTAAAAAAATACTTTAAATGGCGAACAACTACGCATGGCCAAAACTACGGACAGAGAGTTGCAAAAAAGGTGCTGGAGAACGGAAGTGGAGGTGGAAGTGGAAGTGGAAGTGGCGTGTGGCTGTCGGGGTTCGTGGAGTCGGTGGTCATTGGGCCACGCAGTCGTTGCAGTTGGCCGTGGGATCGGGCGAGCTGCTATTCGAGTGAGAGGTGGTGCCCGGCTCCTGGATCGGCGGAGGATGTCGGGACTGGGACCGGGTGGACTTAGAGCGCAGGAGGTGCCAGCGGCGCTGCCAGTAGCCGCCAGAGGAAGCCTTCTTGGTCAGGAGCTGCTCGCAGCCGTTGCCATTGCCACTGCCTCTGCCGTCCAGCTCGATGTGGCCAATGGAGGCGCGACTGGACTGCGGATGCAGGATCAGATCCGTGCGCAGCTGCCGCACATTCCGACCGTCGTAGTTCTCCACCACAATGATGGGCGTGGGCCGGATGCGGATCGGGTCTGACGGATTCAGCCGGATGTGCGGCTGCAGGGACTGGCAGTTCCGCTGGCGACGCCACAAGTGGGACTTGAGGCTGGGCCAGTGGAGCAGCTGCCTCAGCGAGATCCGCTGCGGGGACTCGGGCGCGGCGGCTAGTGGCATTGCTGGTCCGGAGACCAGCAGGAGGTCCCTCACCAGATCGGGGGCGGTACTCTGTCCGGGGGTCAGCGGTGGTGCGGGTGTTCTTGTTGGGTCATTCGTGTCCAGCTGCTGGCTGCTACCGTCCTGGGAGTTCTGTGGTGGTGGTGTGCTCACATAGAACTTGGTGCGGGCGGACCGCGAGTGCGATCGCTTCACCCGCAGGCTGTTCGTCTTCCATGCATCGTGCAGGGATCGGAGGCCGGGCAAACGTGCAAGGAGGTGGATGTGGTCGTAGGAGGCGGACAACATACCTGCGCGCTCGTCCTGGTACTCGTCGTCGTCCGAGGACTCCAGGCGGTCCTCCACCAGCGAGGTTTGCCTCGACAGGCCCTGTTCGAAGGGTTCAAATTACAAGGCACATGTTGCACATTGCACATTGCATGTTGCACATTGCATGTTGCATGTTGCATGTTGCAGGTGGCACATTGGTGTGTAAGCAAACAGAGAGACGAAGCGAAATGAAACGAAAAGAAAGGAGACGAAACAAAAACGGAAGTGGTGAGCGCATCTACTACGTTTATACCAAAGGATTACAACCACTAAAGCGCACAGCAGCTAAGGTCCTTTCGCCCCATATCCATCTGCTCCTTCCACGCGACTTAGAGAGAGGGGGCGAGCGAGGAGGCACAATGGATAGAGGAGGAGCCCCTAGACTTACCGCATTGTGACGCCGTCGCGGTGGCGACCGCTTGTTCCACAGCGCCTCCAGCTGGTCAAAGTGCTGGGACTGGGCCAGAGCCGCCTGCTCCGGCCCCAGGTTGGCCTGCGAGGCTCCCGTCTTGGTCTCGGCTATCTTGGAGATCTCCTCCATGCTGGCGGACACGCTGAAGCGCCGCTTCAGCCGCTCATCCACCTGGGCCATCATCACGGACGAGGTCAGGTGGCCGTACTTCTTCTGCCAGGTGTACGTGTCCAGGGAGACCTCCTTCTTCAGCAGGCGCTTCATCTGGCGCTTGGGGCCCTGGGGTCGCAGATCTGGGGAATACATTATAATAAAAATAGAATTATAAGATTCCAAGGATATTTTTTAGTCCTTCTTACCCTCCACATCCTTGCTGGGACCGGAATAAGTGGGCAGCTTCACATACTGCGCCGGGGTGTTGTGCAGACAGATCACGGGTAGGTTGTAGCTGTCCACCAGCTGGACGAGGACTCGCGACACCTCCAAGCTGATGTCAAAGTGGGTGAAGGGCACGTGCATTTGGAGCGAGGTCAAGGCCAAGCCCCGCTTGGTTTCCCAAACGATCAGGGTCTTGTCATCGCTGCCGGACACGGCCGTAGAGCCTGCAGGATAAGGGGAAACGGAATCCTCTCCAGTGAGTAATTATTATCATCTAAGAGGCGATTCCCACTCACCGTCGGCCGAAACTTTGACGCCAATCACAGGACCCAGGTGTCCTGCCAAGGTGTGCACCTCCTCGCCGGTGAGTATGTCCCAGATAATGAGATTCGTGTCCTTGGAGCCGGACAGCACTTGGGTCTTATTGCTCACCGAGACGGCCACGCAGGTCACGGCATCGCTGTGGCCCACCAGCACCTGGCTGAGCTTGCCACCCGTAGCCTGCCACACCTTCAGGGACATGTCCCGCGACCCGCTGATTATGTGGGCACTGTCCGCACTGATCTCGAAGCAGGTGATCTCGTCGGAGTGCGACACCGAGTACTTCTCGTCCTCCTGCGTGAGGGACCAGATCTTGAGGGTGTTGTCGCCGTTGGTGGAGGCGGCGAAGCGCATGTTGTTGGTCACGGCCAGGCTCTTGTACGGACCCTGGATGGTCTGCAGCAGATTCCCGGAGTCGGCCATCCAGACGAGCAGCAGCGAGTCGCGATCCGTGGAGATGACTCGCAGGGAATCCATCAGCACCACCACCTTGACCACGGGAGCAGCATGGGCCTTAAAGGTATTGCTAATCTCGCCCAGGGACAGGTTCCAAATGAGCACCAGGCGATCCTCGGAGCCGGTGGCCAGGAACTCGCCGTTGGGGGCAAACTTCAGGCAGGACACACCCGCCGCATGGCCCTCCAGGCTGCACTGATACTCCGGCGTGTTGATCCGCATCAGGTGGACACTCCGCCCGGAGGCGATGGCCATCTGCTGCGAGTCCCGCGACAGATCGAAGCAGGTGATCGGCGGCAAGGTGGTCGAGGGAGACCGCTGGGCCTGCGCGTGGCGCTTCAGGCTCCGCTTGCGACGCGGATGCCGCGAGTACGGATTGATGTAGAGCTCCTCGTTCCGGAACGAGTAGAAGGTGATCTTGTTGCCGCCCACGGTGACCAGGAAGTCGTCGTTGTCCATCGCATGCACAGCGGTCACTGGCCCCGGATTAGGGGGCATCGATCGCACCAGCTTCCCGGCGTGCATGTCGTAGATCAGGGCCCGCGTGTCATCGCAGCCCACCACGCACCGCTGGCTGTCCTTGCCGATGGAAATGGTGCGGATCTAGATAGGATTCAGGGTGAGTACCTGGAGGAATACAAGGGTTAAACTAACGCTCACCTTGGACTTGTGTCCCTTGAGAGTGTGGAGCTCCTTGCCGGTGGCCAGGGTGCGGACATAGAGGGCATTGTCCTCGCACAAGGCCAGCAGGAAGACCTGCAAGGAGAATTAAGGTGATTGATGAGAGTTTCGTGCCTAAGTAGGTCCTTGACTTGGTATTCAAGTGGCTCCTAATAATAATAATTAATAATTTATTTATATATTTGCCTGAATAACTTCTACTTTTTGAAGCACAAAATGCTAATATTAAGTTGGTTTTTAATATATAAAGTTTAAACGACAATCACTCTGCTGAGTAATCAAGGCAGAACTTCCTGTAAAGTAATTTACTAAATTCCTCGCCATCAAGGCTTCCTTGCGGGCAAAATGAATCGAAATTAAATAAATTGCATTAGCGGCACGGCTGCAACCAATTCCAGTTCGAGGACATCTCCCAGGAAGCTCGTTCTGAGACCACAAGTGCCACGAACGCCATCAGGATGCAGGCCAAAGTGTAAGAAAGTTGATTTCCCTTCCCCATTTGGATGAGGTTAAGAATCCTGCCCAAGGGGCCTGCTGCTTGCCACGACTACATATATATATATATATATACTGCACACAGAATCTGTATGCATGTATCTGTGGCTGGTTGAAATTACATTTCAATTTTGGGGCAGGACCTGGGGAGTGGGAAATTTTCGTTGCCGGATGTCCTTGTTATCGCGGAACAATTTTTCCGCCTGCTTATAGGCAATTTACCCTCAATTTTCGCCAGCACTTTTGTTTAATGTGTGAAATTGTGTTTCGGTTGCGGCGGAGAGCAGGACATCAACCCGAGGATCTGAAGGAGCCCGCCGCCAACCAGACCGCTGGTAATTGAATCGTCCTCCTGGTCTATGGTTTCGCTCTGTCTCTGGCTTTTCAGTTTTTGGTGAAAGGCGAAAATGAAGCAAGTTCACTTGGGAAAATTGTATCCTGGGTTTAATTTTTAAATTTATAGTTCCAAAGTAAGAAATATCTTTTAGATATTCAGCTTTATTCCTTTGAAATCTGTTTAGTATTTTGTATTAAATTATTCTCTCTTTAATATATTGTTGTTTCCCGTTTTTCTGAGTGCCTCCTTGTGACTGTGTGTCATCCGAGGAGCATCACTTGAGCCTGGAGCTATGGCCGTCAGCCTCTAGAGCTGCAGAGCTGGCACACCTTGAATTACAGTTGCTTTTCCTGGAGCCTGTCTATTGTGGATTTGCCGGAGCAGCCCAGATGGATGAGGAGGGACTGGGCCTTGGAGTGGGGATACAACGGAATGGGGACAACAGTTGCCATTGACAAAGGACGACATCCTTCGGGAAGCTGCTAGCAGGGAGCTACTAGCTGGGAGCTGCTACTTGGGAGCTGCTAGCTGGGAGCTGCTCGCTGGGAGGTGCTACTTGGGAGCTGCTAGCTGTGAGCTGTGAACTGGGAGAGAGCTCCCCGTCGCTATCTTGATATTATTTTGCGTGCCAAATTGCTGCTAAGTATGCAATACTTATTGATAGAGGCAGGCACGAACACAAGCAGCCAAAGGATCCCCCGCGCACACACGTATGTCTGGGGTTTTTTGTCAAGCTGATTGACAACAAAGGATTTGGCGCGTAATGCCTCCCCAAGCCGGAATCACTTATTAGAATTCCGCCTCGCCCCCTTGGAAGCCAGCCCGCTTTATCTTTATCTATCATATCTAAGCGAATCTATTCGCCCGTCCATCTATTGTGTTTGGCTTTAAACTGAGTTCGACTGGGGCTCCGAATTCGGGGACTTCGTGGCTGCCTTGCTCCACTTTTATTTCCATTTCCACTTCGGGCTCCTCGCTGGCCGTTTGTGTGTTGGCTTAAATGGCGCTTTTGGTTATTGCGTTACTTGGGATGCTTCGCTCAAGTGGAATATGGCTTAAAGCTTCGCATTCTCGTCCTACCCTCGCTCTCCTTTTTATTATTCTTTTTCCTTTCTCTTTTTGTGTGTGTCGTGCACAAGAATTTCTTTTAAAGCTTTTATGCTGAGCATGATGAGCAGGGAAATCCCCTTAAGGACTCAACTTTTGTCTTTGCCCCGAAGTTTGTTCGTTAAATTTGAGAAAGCCATACTAAGCATAAGTGTGGGTGGTCAGGGGGACTCCACCAAGGATGCACTCCAAGCTTTACAGCCAAATTTAAGCTTAAATTAATTCTTGGCGGACAACTCACCGAGTTCCAGGAAATGTCGATGCGGAGCACGGGGCTGGTCATCTGCATGGTGTTCAGCAGGCCGAAGTTCTCCAGGTCCCATACGCAAATGTTACGGTCCTGGCTGCCCGAGATCAGGACATCGCAGGCGCCGGCCACCAGGATGCCGGTCACTGGGCCACGGTGGTGGGTGATGCGGTGTTTCTGCAAGGATATTTACAAGGGTTAAATAATACAATTAAGATTAAATATAATCGGAAGCCATTACAGAACCTGCTAATAGTTTTTATCCGTATTAAACAATTTCGAGCTATGGTATCATCTAAGCTCATCGAATGCCTTTTGGTTTTAAGGATATTTACAATGGGTAAATAATACAGTTAAGATTAAATATATTCAGAACCCCTTACAGAACCTGCTAATAGTTTTTATCCGTGTTAAACAATTTCGTATCATCTATGCTCATCGAATGCCATTTGGTTTTAAGGATATTTGCAAGGGGTAAATAATACAATTAAGATTAAATATAATCGGAACCCATTACAGAACCTACTAATAGTTTTTATCCGTGTTAAACAATTTCGAGCTCATCGAATGCCATTTGGTTTTAAGGATATTTACAAGGGGTAAGTAATACAATTAATATTAAATAAATTCAGAGCCCCCTACAGAACCTGCTAATAGTTTTTATCCGTGTTAAACAATTTCGTATCATCTATGTTCATCGAATGCCATTTGGTTTTAATGTCAGCTAAGCGAAGGGATTTTAAATATTAATCACTGGGCTGTGGCAGAGGGGAACCTCCTCCTGGCCTTAGCCTCGCGTGACACATGTGCCGCCGCCGCCGTCGCCTTTGTTTTCCGCTCCGATCCCTTATGCTGCCCCCTTTGTGTGTCACATTTGGTATGCATTAAGTTAATTACCACCTAGCATGCGAAGTTCCTTTGCCCTGCCCCTTCCCTTGTTTCCCAGGGAAATGCCAAAAGTTTGATAAATTACACGGACTTTAAAAGGGAACAGAGACATGAAAGGAAATGCCGGCATGACACGGCGTATACGTAATATCGTAATTAATTGAATAAGAGCCCGTAATTGCAGGTGTACGAAAGTGTGTGGGGCCATAAAAAGCGAGTGTTGCACCCTCGTCCCGATTGGAGGAGGGAGAATCCTGCTAGGGATTCCTGCAGCAGCCGCCTAGTCAGCGAAATTGACTTTAAAATATGCCCGGGGCCAACCAAGTGGCAATAAATCTAATTCCTATATGCGTGTCAACAGGACGACGACGAGGATGAGAACAAGGACATGGCCCCCGCCAAATATGCAAACATGGCGCATTGTGGGTAATCACAGTTTAATGTGTGCGTCTCTGAAATATCAACTTGGCATGACTTATGGCTGCTGTGGATGGCGGAAAAGTAGGACACAGGACCCCTGGAAACCCACGAAAACCCGACGTCGCTTCCACGCTTCATTTGCCCAGCCGCGAAATGGAAATGTGTGAGGGCTCCTGCTCCTGCTCCTGCTAAATCCGTGTTCAACAAGCAACGCACACATGTCAGCCAGATGGCAACGAACCCATTCGAGGACCCACCCTAGCCCAAAGCCACCCATTCCCTCCCCACCGACGACCTTGCCTGCTGCCGTTTGATGAAAGCATGTGTGGCCATTGTTACTCGGATTTATTTGGGCCCTGAGAAATTATGCAAATGCATTCGGTCTGTTTGATCTGGTTTTGCGGCGAGGCCTTGCAATTAGCTTCGGCAAATGCATTTTTCATTTTCCAATTGGCAGAGCGTTCGGTGCATTTCAATTACGACCCCAATTAAGAGTCAGGGGACGAAAATAATTAATAAAACGAACGCTGTTTGCACCCTAATCGATTTGCATTACAAGTACTTAAAACAGATAAACGGAATTGTGTCATATAAATCAAATATTTAGTAGCTATAAATGTTAATTTGCTTCCAAATAAATTACACAGATGTTTGCTAAAGCTCATAAATTAGACCTTTACTTGTGCTGCTTATTTATAAAAATCATCTTAAATAATACTGTAATTCACTGGCTGAATAGGAGTTGTCAAATAAATAACTGAAGAAATACTTTTGTTTAGTCAGAGATTATTTATTCGTTCGCTTTAAGGCAACTACCTTGGCATTTCTGAATGTAAAAATCTTATTTTTTATTTCCAGCTAGCTATCTCCATTGCAGATTCAAATGCTGCCTGTCACAAGAACTGTCTAGTTTGTCTAAAGATTAAAAACAAATGCCAAGAGTGGGTCTTGTTCTGAAAAAGCCATTTATTTGTGCAACTCAGACAGGGAAATTTAAGAAGTTAAGGAAAACATTACTGGTATTACTCCTAAGAATAAGTATAGTTATATTAAGCCTTTAATGTGGCACAAAGTATATCAGTCTCAGGCATTCTACAATTATCTACATAATTAAATTAAGACCTCTGAGATTTTTTCCTTGTCGCAACTATTAGGTAACCCACCGCCGTGTGGCACTTCCCTGCGAATTAGTCTATGCTCGTGTCGAAAAGTCCCCTTGGAAGTATACCCCGGTCACCATTGTGCCGCTTTTAATGCGCTGAAAATAACCATTACAGCTGCCATTATCCCTACCCCCTTCAGCCGAGCAGCAGCTCCTAAATGAATCCGCTTACACGAGTGGGGCCTGGACTGGGTCTGGTCTGGGTCTGGGCTTGAGTTTCTGTTTGTGTTTGCTCACCAGTTTGCCGCTGGCCAGGTCCGTGATGGCGATGGTTGCATCCTCGCTGCTGCTTATGATGAGCGTGTTATTGACGCCGGCTGCCACGCCCGTAATGGGAGCTGTGTGGGCGCTGCAAGGATACAAGGGACAATGAAGTCAAGGAGGAGGCGGAGCGGCAATGTTTAGATAAATTGCGCCTGCAGAGATTTACAAATTACGCTCAAGGCGATGAGTGGCGAAATGGGAATGATTAAGTAGAGTATAAGTTCTCTGCAGAGAAAGAAATGAGTTCTAGGGCCAAGGAACCCTTTTTGTTTTAAATGAAAAACTAAAGAAAAAAGGTTTAAATGTTAGAAATAATTTCTGGTATCTTTATCTGTGGTTATCTGTTCCAGGATGAGTTTAAAGACCTTTAAAGGCCACTTCCTTTCGCTCTGTGTACTCACTTAATGTGCCCCCGACGCTCGCGGTGTGCGACGTGCCAGACGAGAACGCTGGCATCCTCGGAGCCGGTCAGCAGCAGCTCCGACTCCGACTGCGGGGCCACCAGGAGGCACGTGACTGCCGCAGTGTGTCCTGCCGCAAATGGAAGTGAAGAGCAAATGGTCCACGATTAGCTCCTCTAAAGAGGGGACATTAGGGAGCAGCGCAGCACTCACCCTTGAAGATGTGCTCCAGCGAGTTGCTCATGATGTGCCACTGCTGCACGTCGCCCGAACTGGTGGCCAGGATGAGATGCTGCTTCGATGGAGCCAGCCAGACGGCGCGGATGAGGCCCGTGCCAGTCACCGTCATGGTGCGGATCTGCGAGGGCAGCGGCGCCGGCAGCCAGCCGGTGAGCGGCACCAGGAGCGGCACGGCATAGCCATCGCACCAGGCCGTGGCCGAGCGGACCGTCATGCTCAGCAGGGAGTTGTCGTCGTCGTCGTGCTCCCCGATGGGTCGCAGCCAGGAGATCAGCTGCGAGCCCAGCTGCATGGGATCGCGGGTGAGGACGTCGCTGGACTTGCGGATGGTGTAGTAGATCAGCTCGATGTCCCGGTCCAGGATGTAGCAGCGCACGTGCTCGATGAGGCAGCGTAGGTAGCTGATGGACACGGTTTGCACCTGTAATCCAAGTTTAGAGAGGTTTTTAGAGTTATTTAGTTATAGTTTACATAAAATATTTCTAAAATAAATATGTTTATAATTGTCTTGAGGTTATAATACTGTAGTAATAGTAGCAACTACTTTTTTTTATAACACAAACTGCCTTCAAAGCTATATCCTTAAGGCTTTCAAATACCTTTTGTGTAGCTTTCAAGTGTCATTCTGCAATAATTGCTTAACTGATTTTGGATAACATGTCAACCCATATTTAATATAATATATTAACAATAATATATTAACAAAGAAACCCCATGGAGGTGAATCATATACTGCCTTTTGTAATTCCTTTAATTGATTAAAAATCATTATATCCTCCGGGAGTGCAAGTGATAATTAATTTAATTGGATGACAGAGTATCTGGCTCCCTATTTACATGTATTTTAGGCATGAATTGTTCTATTATTAACTCCTTCCTAACTTATTACATTTTAAGAGCAAATGGTAATGTATCCAGACTTTAGGCCTTTAAGGAGTCTCGCCAAAAATCGATTAAGTAAAGTCTCAAATAACTTATCGGGTTTAATTAAAGTGGGGCTAATTAGAAGCGAAATGGCTAATGTTTTATTGATGCCTCTTGACCAGCTTCGGTTTCCACAACTGCCCGGCGGCCTTACAAATATTGGCATTAACAAATTCATCATGAAATTTGCCATTCCTCCACTTCACTCGAGAGGAAAAAATATACTAAAAAAAGAAAGAGCTCTCATTTGATTGAAACGACACACATATGCTCTCTCAGCGAAAAAGTTTAATTGGATACTTTCCGGAGCCAAATAAGGCGAATTCAAACAGAATAAAACCAAATGAAAATAAATTAAATGAGCTGGCTGGAGCGGGGAGAGCGGGGAGAGGCGTGGGGGGTTGGAGAACAATGCCGGATGGCAAAGTGCAGCGAAACAATTAAGCCAGCGAATTAAAAATAGCGCCGACAGCTGTCCGAGATTTGCTTAAATTTTGCATTATATATGTACTAAAATACTATATATTTTATATACGAATATATTCTATACAAAAGAAAGCAAAGGAATATTTAAACACTAGAGAAGCACCGAATATAGATGCCTGCATTTGAGTATAACATTAACCTACATTTTTGTGGGCCCTTTTAAGTGCCTGTTTTAATTAAAATAATACAAATATTTGGCAAGTTTGTTGACTAGTTGTGAGATTATTATTAGCTGTGAGAGAATTAAATAATTCAGAGAAAATATATAATCAGGTTTAGTATCTTAAAAGTGTTTTTCCAATTTAATGAACTGATTTTAGACCATTTTATGATATGTAATTCGGAGAAGCCACTTTAATCTATGTTATACTTTTAAAATGATATCAAGCCAGTTATTAAAAATTCCTAAATTAATATTTTAATCTTTTTCCTTCAAAACCCATAAATGTTATGGAAGTGTTAACTGACCAATAAAAGTTTGTAATGCATTTATTGCTCGTCCTAGCGTTTCAGGACCATGAATATTGAGTTGAGCTGTCACATCCTATGCTCGTTTTGATATGGCTGACCAGCTTCTAACTACCAATCAGCTCCAGTTCCACTCGACTCGATTTTATTTTGGCCAGAGTGACAGAGTGGCAGGGTGACAGGGTGAGAGGCAGCAGCAGCACAATCAATAATAAATAAATCATTTTGCTCTGTAATTTAGTTTCGCTTCACTTCACTGCCCTTTGAATGCGCAAATTAACTTTGTGCCAACTAAATGGTGCCATATTTTGGCCTGACTACTGCCACTTTGATTGCCAAATTAGCAGGGCTATTAAGAGGAGCTCTCTCTCTCTCTCTGATTGCATTTTCTCTTGGTGGGGAACTAGGAGGAGTAGTTACTAGGACTAGGAGCTTACCGCCGCCAGGAGGAAGTCAAAGTTGCACACGGCGATCTGCTTGAACCGGGTGGTGTCATCGGAGCGCATCAGGTGGTGCCAGCTCTCCTCCACGTGCCGCATGCTGTAGCTGACATCGGCGGCAATGGGATTGTAGAAGGTGGAGGTGTCGTCGTTGTGGTGCGTCGAGGAGGACTTCCGGCCGACGGAGACGGCAGACACCGCCGACAGGGAGTCTTTCTCCTTGTCCTTGTCGCGCTCCCTGTCCTTGGCGCTGATCACTGACCTAGCCTCGCTGGCATTCGACTCGTTCTCCAGAGTGCTCTCGTCCTCGTCCTGCGGAAAGAACAGGTTGGCCAGCTCGCTGTGCAGGCTCCGCGTCCGCTGGGGGTCCATGTAGCGGCGCTTGGCCACCGCGGCGCAGTAGTTGTGGCGCCACTGGATGAGCACCTTGCCGGACATGATCTTGTCGTGCAGCAGCAGGAGGGTGTCTGCAAAGTAGAGTTATTTCTGTAGAGTATTCCTGAGGGACTTCCCTCTTAAGATGAACTCACCCATTTCCCGATGGATCTTCTTGAAGGTGGCGAAGCTGAAGTGTCCGTTCTTGGTCTCGATCAGCGACTCTGGATCGTCGGTGGGCATGAGCAGCTCCAGCAGCTCGGTCTCGGTCAGCCCGTACTCCGAGCAGGTGATGTAGGCGGCCAGTCCGCCCACCGCCTGCCGGCCGTAGTGCCGCTCCAGCTGGTCGAACTGCTGCTCCACGTACAGAGAGAAGCTCACGTCGCCCGGGACGCACTGCGGCGGTATCTTCAGCCGGGTGGCAAAGTCGCCCAGATTCAGGTCGAACTGATACTCGGTGGACTTGAAGCGATCCCGCTGCATGGGCGTGAACTTGAGCTGCTCCACGGGCGTGGTGGAGCTGCAGATGATCTGCACGTTCCACGGCAGCGAGGTGGGCAGCCAGGACAGGGCGGTCACAATGTCGCAGTCGAGGGGATTCAGCAGATGCAGGTCGTCGATGAACAGGAACAGGACATCGTTGCCCATGTCCTCCACGCGGCGCAGTAGGTTCTGGAACCAGGTGCTGATGTACAGCGGATCGAAGGAGGCGTCCTTGGGCAGGTACCCCTCCGGTATATTGAATATGATCGAGATCTGTTGGCACACCACCCTCAGCAGCTCCAGGTTGTATGCGGAGCGGGGCGTGGCCTTGGCGAAGCGGATAACCCGATGCACCCGCGTGGAGCCGAACCAACTGCTCACCTGCCCGTACAGGTGGCTTATAATGGCGCTCTTGCCGGCCCCATCCGCCCCGCAGATGAAGTACGGAGCATGCCGGCTGCCGTTCCGGAAGTTGGCCATCAGGTTCTGCCGCAGCTGCTGGGGCACCCGGGACTCCACCAGCGCCGCGCTCGCCGTGTGATCGCGCAGGATGCGCAGGTGGGTCGCGTGCTCGTGAAAGATTTCCTGCAATTACATTTCGAAACCTAATTAAAAGGAAGGCTTAAATGGTCAAATTCAGTATAGCCTCGGAGTTTTAAAAAAAAATAATAAATTAAAATTGGAAAAAGAAATTAAGTAGAGAAAACTTGTCTACATTCCACCACGATTTCTGCCGAATTACTTGGATGACGAGGTTGTTGAAGTATGATTATACAAATTAGTATTTAACTAAGACTTATATTGAAACTACAATATACTTATACAAAGAATGCTATTATCACTGATATCTAAGGACCTTTGCTCCCCTTAAATCACTTTATTTAACTAACCTCTAAGCTCCCAGCTCTTTACATTAAAATGTTATTTCGAAAGAGATTTCTATTTGTGCTGCTCCCTGCTGAGTTTGCTTCCCTTGAGTGAGATAAATGGCAATTTAATTCAATGTTTATTTAACCAATGTCCAATTAAGCCAATCGCTAGCCAACTGATGTCAGCTTTAACTATAAATTGTAACCTAATGTGAGGCCAGGTATCAAATTAAATAAACATCAGCTGCACTCCTTTTTTTGTTTTAAATAATAAATAATTTACAGGAAATTATTTGCTTAATCCGCCGTATGAGTTAATTTTTAATGTTTTAAACAGGTGAGGGTCATCAGTGGGGCGGCAAATGGAAAACTTATGTTTTCCAAGCAAGGTCAACTGCTGTTTACACATTATTTTAGCGGATTGTAATTATTTTTGATTGCTGGCACATGTCAATGGGCCATAAGCATGGGCATAATTTCCATAGAAATGTGCTTTTTTTAACCAGATCCTGCTGTGGTTTGTTGGTAATTGGATTTGCCATACAGCACCCAGCTGGCAACCGCATCTCCATTTCGTTCTGAGTCTGAGTCATGGTGTCACTGCCACAGCATCCACCTCCTTCAGCCATTCATCTCGGCCCAGCCCAGCTGCTGCGTGTGACCTCCAAGAGCTCTCTGTCGGCTTACACCTCAGATATGTCAGATATATACTCGCAATACATATATTCCGAAGAGTGCTTCCGTTTTTCGTTTCCCGTCCCCGGCAGCCGACCGCGTCATCATCGTCGCCATCAGCCTGAATGCGAGTGAGTGGCATTCAGTGTGTTTGCCCCGTAACTTTGTTTACCTTTGCCATTGCCATTGCCCCTACTTTGGCCCACCTGCTGGGAGGCTGGAAGGTGGGTTTTAGTGGACTGCACTGGGAGAAACTTGTCAAGAAGTCGGAGTAAATGGAAAGGATTCAGTGCGGTAAAGGGCTTCCATAGTTCAGTGCTCTGTTTGCTTTCTTAGGTACTTGGAGACAAGATACTTAGTTCTAAACATATCTAATTCTTTATCTGTTTTTTGTAGATTTTCTTCCAGTTATTAAGTTGCTTTTTTTTGTAGTAGAAAGTTTCTAAACATATCTAATTCCTTATCTGTTTTTTGTAGATTTTCTCGCAGTTATTAAGTTGCCTTATTTTGTAAGTGGGGTTCACCTTGTCTGGCCGTGGCATGCTTGCCACTAACAAGTAGTCGTCGCCCTGTCCTTGCCAGGATCTCCTGCTCCGACTGAGTCTGGTGCTGGTTCCGATTCAGAGTCTGAGACTGCGACTGAGACTGCGACTGAGTCTGCCACAGAGTCTCTTATGCCACTTCTTGCCAGTAAGCGGCTTTTGCTTTGTAAATCCCATTTGACAGCATCTGCGTAATGCATTTCTCGACCGAATCAATATTGCCGGGAGCCGGCTTTCCCAGCCGGTAGCGCCGCCTTAAGGCTACCTCAGTTGCCGCTTAATTAGTTGGCATTTCACTTGCTTTAATTTCATTTTAGGCGAGTGCCATACAAGGGGTTGCTCATACCACACGTTGTACCAGGCGTTGCTCATACCACATGTTGTACCAGGTGTAGCTTACGGAGGGGGGCCACGGCACGGCACACTTTGCATATTCTTGGTTGCGGCTACGAATGCCACAACATTTTGTCAAAGCCTGGTGTGGCGGCAGGAGCCGGGATTTGCCTTTGCAAACACTCTTAGCCACATCGGAGGCACTGAAGGGCACGGGGGTGTTGACCAGCACTGGATGCAGTTTACGTTGCTGCATCGTTAAGTGCAAACAAGGGACGACCTGGGCGTGGCTACATTGTGCCCGAGCGTAAGTGTGTTAATATGTCAGAGGCGGCGGGGCGGGGACAGCGGAAGAGTGTTCGCAAAGGAAAGAGCCCAAGTCGTGAAAGGAAAATGAGGGAGGCGAGGCTGGGGCATGCAGCAGTGACTTGCAACGGTGGCTGCTGCACTCAAAGAACACAGGGAACAGCTTCAAAGGAATGTATATCCTTAGAGCTAAATATGAAATAAATCTAAGAAAGGAAAATGCCTGAATTTGTTAAGTAGAAAAGGGGGTTTAAAACAGAACAAGCTGACCCTGGCCTAGGCATAATTTCCAGGCCAGGTTAAGAATTTTCCCCCAGTGCCGCACTCGCACACATCCGCTAATGGCAGCGACCAGTTCGCATTACGCCTCGTCCTTCGGCTGCGACCGAGCTGAAATGTTAAATGCTTTCAACAAAAGCCAACAAGAGGCGGGCGTGGAGAGGATTGGGGGCTGCAAGCTGAATGCCAGGAGCTTGGAGCAGGGATGCCCATAGCCGGCGAGTGCAACTTATGCAATGCAACTACCGCAACTGAACCGAAAGGAGCCGGGAAATGTAGACCACGGGTCCAGGAGCAGACCTGGCTCCTCCTCGGGCTAAACGGTAGCTGCCGTTTTTTGAGGCAACTCAGTTTCAATTGGTTTTTATTGCAGGAAATCTCTTTCAGACTCAATTTCGACAACTGTCATATGCAAAGCATACTTTTTCGGGCATCCGCTCCACACTCGACTGCAGCCAGGACGTGCTGGGAGTCGGCTTAGTTGGATTTCCGTCGAAATTGCAATTTCCCAAAACAATCTCAGCATGTTTCAGGTAAAGAGAATCTTTAACCAGTTCCTATTTGCATATACTCCTGGCAGAAGGCACCTGGAAGCCCAGCCATTTATGTTTTGTTTGTAGTGTATTTCTAAACAACATTTTAGACTGCAAATGACAAGTTTATTGTCAAGCTGCTTGAGCCCAGATAAAGGCTTTTAAAATGTGGTTATGAGCTTGTGATAAAAGATATATATATGGCCAATTATTTTGCTTTAAGTTTTCAACGAATTTTATCACTTTTCTGTCTTCCTATACAAGTTCCCCTGCTGCCTCCTTTGGGCCATAATTCACCTGCCACATGCCGAACATTTAATTAACACGCAGCCATTAGCCAAGAGCCCGAGACTCCTTGGCCCGGCCAATATGGGCCACCGTAAACAATAGCGCGAAGCCCCAGCAAGGCTCAAAAACAAAAATACCAGAAATACAAGGCAGAAACAAAATATCAGCAAGAAGGCAACACAGAATCATAAGGACCTGCTGCTCCTTCTGGCCTTTGTCTGTGCGTAATTCCAGGAATTAATTTATGACTACAAGGAACAATCAGAATTGCTGTTGATTAAACAAGCGGTCAGCGGTTTAAGGCAAGCTGGGGGCAAGTGTGGCTAAAAATCCATTTAATTTAATTCGCAGCCCCTGGCGGCTTGTAGCCTGTCTGCTCGGCTAATGGGCCCCCACTCCCAACTCCAACTCCAAAGTCCAACTCACCTGCACAGTCTTTTTCCTCCCCTTGATTACGTCGGGATCATTGGTTATGTGCGCCTCGATTAGCAGGCGGAGCTTGTCGGTGACCTTGTTCTTGAACTTGCTCAAGTAGGACTCGTGGTCCTCGTTGTCCGGATCGATGGCCTCGCTGGTGGCACTACCGGGCACGCTGTGGTAATAAGGATAATAAAGCACATAATTAGTAACTAGTCTTAAGTAAATGTATAATTTATATATTTGTGATAGTAAAGAAATACTCACACTAGAGTTGTATGATTATCCGTGGAGAGGTTCATGGTGAGCTCGTCCTTGATCTTCCTTAAACGCTCACTGGCCTCCACATCCCTCTTGGCGGACTGGGCGGCTCGCTCCCGGAAAACAGCCAGGATCTTCTCGTTGGTGAGAGCTACAGAAAGATATATTATCTACGTTAACTTTTTAATAAGTTATAATTAATTCCCTTACTTACCCATAGCCTGCTTCACTTCCCGCTCGATCTGCGTGCGTCGCAGCTGCTGAACCCGCTCCACAAATTCAGCGGATCGCTCGGCTGCACTTGCTCCTTGGGCCAAGGATTGCAGGGCGCCCTCCAGGAACTTTTGCATCTGCTGCGACTCCCTGAGCCATTCATTCGCGGGCAGCAGTCTGAATGGAATGGTTTGGCAACTAATCAATAACTGGCATTTCCATATTTACTCTCTCAAATCCCACATCCTGCGAGGGCCACTTGCCCCTCACCAGCCCAAATATTTGCCAAAGTTCAGCTCCAATTGAGTTGGCAAACAAAGCGGAAAGTGGCACATGGATAATTCCAGTCAAACAAGGCACAATGGATCGGAAACAGTCGGAACTTTGACAAATATTTTGCAACTTTGTTCGGCAGTGCCATAACTATTTCGGTTACAGTTTGCTTTCCCGATTATTGCAAAAAATAGAAACTAGAAAATATATATGTATATAACCCCCAGAGCCAATTGGGACAGAAGTTAGCTGTTCTAACTTAATGGGTAGTAAATCAATATACGCGATAAAATGGCCATTTAATTTGGTCCTTGCCAAGCACAAAGTCACTTATCTTCGTTGGTATTATGGCTTGCACTTATTGGGATTAAGTTGGCCAACAAAGACAGAGCCAGCACAAACAATGATTTATTATTATCAACAACTCAAGTGGACTTTATTAGCTATTACCCCAATAAAGTTCTTCGTTTTATAGTTATAAATGTTTTCAATTTAAAAGTTGTCGTTAATGTAAGCTTATTTTTATTTCAAGTGTGTTCACTCACCGATAGTCCTGTTTGAGTTGCCTCTGAGTCCCAGAGGCTTCCTTTTCATACCATTTAGCCAGCAGGGCTGCCTGGTCAGCCGATGTCTCCGGATCTGAATGAAGGGCGGCGAAGATGTCCTCATCCAGCTGGGTGGGCAGCAGCAGCCGACCGATGCCATCGCCAACGAGGACCATGAAGAAGACACTCTTGGTGTGGGCATGGCAGATGTCGATCTCGCTGAGATAGTCGTGGATCATGTAGGGATCCCGCTCCAGCTGGTTGATCTCCAGGTCGCCAGTGCCAAAGTGCATGTCCACGAACTCGAGCTGCAGCAAGGAGTACATTATAATATATATATATTTATATACCTATATTTTATACCTCGATCTGCCTGTCATCGTAGAGGGTCTGCAGCTCGGGCCCCACCAGCTCGAGCAGCATGCGCCGCTCCTGGTTGAACTCCTGCTTCAGGCTGGCCACGTAGATCTTGATGAGCAGCGGCTTGGGCAGCCGGGTGTTGGCGGAGGTGACGCCCCTCAGTGCATTGAGCACACTCTCGTCGATGGGCGCAGCCATGTTGCTGCCTGCCAAGGACTTGCTGGCCTCCTGTCGTGTGTGTGTGTGCGATTCGGGGGGTGAGTATTTGTGGGGTTGTGTGTTGCGGGTGTGAGTCTATTTTGACCGCTTGTTTATTTAACTTGGCCAAAATCAAGCAGCATCGTCGTCCTCGCCGCGGTTTTACCAGAATCAGCTCGGAGCAGCCCGGAGCCTTGGCACATGTTCAACTTCAGCGGCGGCGAATGTGTCTGTATCCGTATCCGTATCTGTATTTGTATCTGTCTCTGAATCCGAATCTGAATCTGAATCTCCCCCGTATCTATGTGCAGCCGCGCTCCTTGCTCCTCGGACCCGCACGGTTCCTGGGCATAGCGGGCCGAAAGTTTATCCTTCTCGATTCAGCTGCGAATAAAAATTGAAAAGAGCAAAATTTGTATTTATGGCTGGTCTTCTGCGGCGGGGGAAACTTTTTGCATGGCCCCAAACGTAATAAAAAGGCAACCCGCCCGAGACAGGGAAAGTTTCATCTGATGATCAGGCGAGGGATAAGTCCATATATCCCATTCCATATACTATATATGCAGTCCCTGGCCTCGTCCTCCGAGGGCGTAGCCGGCACAAGTTGGACAAGTCAGCAAGTGTTAACATTTGACTGAGTTGTTGATTGAAACATTTGGCAAAAATATTTTTGCGGCATTTCCGAGAGGGGGAACTTTGTGCAGTCCTTGAGTTTTAAATTGGAGGCAGCGCTCTCTGGGTCTCCCGAGTGTGTCAACTTTATTTATTTATTTAAAATAAAATTTCCCGACAATGGCTTCCTTCTTCTTCCCAGTTGATGAAAAGGCACATAGCTCTTAAGCAAACTTTATGCCCAAGTAAGAGCCCATCTTTGCGGCCATAAATCATAAGAAATTAGTTAATTCCAGCGATTACGATCAGCATGAAACCGCTTAGGCGGCCTTAAAGCGTTTTAAAACGATTAAGGCTTTAAGACACACACACCGACTTGAAAGAGGGCAGTGGGGCATGTCCTGTCGGAATCCTGCTGCCATCCTGCCACTAATGAAGACCCTTCCCTGCGCCGCTTTTCCGCCCTTTTGCAGTCCCGTCTACCGACCGCCAAACAAAATCGATTGCCATTAATTCCGCTTCAATGAGTTGGCTAAATTGCTCGTTAGGACAGCGGAGGACGCAGGAGGACGCAGGACCACGTCCACGTTTTATATAGCGCTCCCACAGCTCACCGCTCCCCTGTACTCCCAGTCCTAGTCCTGGGCGAGGTGCCAGGAGTGTCAGTTTCAATCAGCCTTGGCAGCACACTCACGTGTCCCCGTTGCCCAGCCTCAAGCCGGGTTATCTCTTAAATATTTGATTCCCAACGAATTAAGCTTAATGAGCGCCTTTCCCCATCACCCAGGCAAGTCAAAAAGTTCTCAATGATGTGAAAATTATACTACCTGGTCTTGGGCTGACCAAAGCAGTTAAAGCAGTTAAGATATATACTTATTCGTAAATAAAATCTAGATTAATATGCGGAAAGGAAAGCCTAAATAATTGTGATTTTTATCAGCAATAAATTAGAGGAAAACCAATTAAAACAACAAGCTTAGCTGTATTAATCATTCGCTCTAAATTCTGATGTTATTTATTTAAATCCCACTGCTTGCTAAATTGGATATTTGTTAATGTGCTAATTATAAAGATTTTAATTAAATCTATACAAAAATAAATACGCTTGGCAATTGAACATAATTTATTTAATTTGTATATGATTTTAACTAAGTTTGTCATGGGGAAAACAAACTAAAAATGTAATTATATATTAAAGCAATTTACTTGACAAAGTAGGTTGTGTGTGGAGTTGACTACAAAATATATTTTTCTGCCGAAATACCATGGAAATAGTAAACCATCTAATTAAAAATAATGCAAACACACAAAATGTACAACAGAGGGGACAAAATGTGTATAAACAATATGATTGACAGGGTAAATTATTCTCTTTAATGTTTTCCTGTGAAACTAGAGCTCATAGCTATGTTTCTGATTAGAAATTTAGAATGTACGTAATATATTAATTAAATTGTGAACATTTTAAGAAGAGCGCTGTGGAAATATTATTATGGCTGCTCAGGCTTGGCTCTTTAAATAAATAAAATTGATTAAAATTGACCACAAAATATGAATATATTCTCCACTCTTTTTCCCTGTCCAGTTCCAGATTTCAGCTTTTTCCTAGGCTTGTGAAATATATATATATATATCCTTGTAATCTACAATTACTTGATGCCTAATGGCCCTGGGCGGGAGGGCTGCATTCACGTTGAACCGACTATTTACCTTTTCTGGGAATGGGAATGCTCGTTATTGGCGATTAACCCCATTATTAGTCAATTTCCGACATTTTAGGCCAGCGTTTCGTCAAAACTGTCAAACAACAAAGTGTCCCCGGTGGATATTGGGTGGGTGTGAGTGGTTCCGTGGGCTGGAGGATATTAATGGCCCCAGGCAAACACAATTTCTTGTTGTGTTGGCAGTGCCATTACTCTTCTATCGGGCCGCCCGTGTCCCGTGTCCCGTGTCCTGGCTGAGTGTCTCCGGCTATCTCGGCTCCTGCGGGTATCAAATGGCTCCCATTAGGGGACAAGGGGAACTGGTCGGTTGCATTGAATAAGGAATGCTCAGAGCTAGCTGTCGGTGCCATCGATATCCTGTTAAATATTAACGGAGGCAGAAGGCTCCTTTCAGCGCTGCCTGTCGTCCGGCTTTCGCAATGGGAAACTTTTGCAATTGCTGGAATAAACACGGGCTGCATTCCTCTGGCATTTCATATTCAATCGATACGACATAAAGAGCTACTAAATTGTTAATTCATTGGGAAGGCTTCTGCTGGGGCATGCCATGATGATGGGTTTTGGTTCTTTATTATTATTTAATTGAAAAATTCCAGCGATGGGTAGATATTACCAATAATCGAAGCTTTACCGCTTTTAGTCACTTCTTTATTCTCCATTTAAGGTCATGGAATGGCCAGAATATTTAGGGACATACCAATGGTGAATCATATTATTTAATGATTTTCAATTTCACATTACCGCTTTTAGTTACTTCTTTATTCTCAATTTAAGGTCATGGAATGGCCAGAATATTTGGGGAAATACCAAAGTGTAATCTTTTTATATAATTAGTTTCAATTTCACCTGCAATTTGATGTGAATGCAATTAATCATGTGAAATGCAGTGAAAAATGCGCAATTCTGTAATTTGCGGGACTATCTTCCAGTTAATTGGGCAAATGGGAAATTGTATTATTTTCGTATCCCAAACATTTCACTTTGATGAAGGGCCGACCGTATACCATTCACAATTCAATGCACGCATTATCGGGCCAATCTCTGGACTGGATATTGCAATATTTGCTTGGCAAGTTTATTAATGGGTCCCTGCTCGGGTGCCAAATAGCCTTAACCTCTGACCCTTGGTGATTCGCACAATCGAACGAGTGGCCGGCATCCGTATCCGCCAGCCGTATCCGCAGCCGCAAACTAAAATGAAAATAAAATATTGCCTCCGACGCGCTAGACATAAATAAATAAATAAATGATAATAAGCCAAAGGCCGCAACAGGCAGGAGGAAAACGGAACGGAACGGCACAGAGCCGCCAGAAGCCACAAAAGGACGAAAGCGGAGGCAGGCCAAGGTCCTGGGGTCCTGGGCAAACATGGAGCGGAAAGCCGACTCAGCCGAGTCAGCCGAGTCAGCCGAGTCAGCAGATTCAGCAGAAAGGAACAAACACGGTACGGGCTGAGCTGAAACGTATGGGGAGCATTAATAATGGATCTGCTGCAGCAATCCTTGGCACTGTGTGTGTGAGTGTGCACATGTCATTGTGTGTGCCCGCTTAGCTGCTCATTTTTTGTATAAATATTTAAGGGAAAACAGAACAAAAACAGGCAACTCCAGGCGGCCTAAAATTAGAACAGTCGCGTTTCATTTGCAAATGCCAGCCTCCCGCTCATCTCCCGCCGAAGTTAGTTTTCCCAGCAGTTATTACCTGCATTTGTATGCCGGGGAAAACTGGGCCGAGTGTGTGCCACACAACTTGCCGGTCCTGTCTTCCCTTTCCTTCGCCTGTCTTCTCTCCTGCAGCACCGGAAATGGCGAGAAAGCCGGCGAATATGCCTGTGTGTGCGTGGGTATTGAGTGTGTTTAATTTTTTTGTTTGTGCACAGCTGGGCCTGGAGTGTCGCACACTGGGTGGAATTTCGGGTTTTTTCGGCCTCGTTTTTTGTAGTAATATTTCCCATATTTCGATACAGTTTTATGAGGCTGCTATGCTGTTGATTGCGGCCAATATCGGTTGAGTAAGTTTTGATGTAAATATTTAAAATTCCAATTATGCGGAATTTCTTTAATATTTTAGATTGTAGTTAATATTTACACTCTTTGATTTTTATATACACATTTTAGTAGCCAACATGGCGGATGAGTAATTTTGGAATGCTAATATAAATCACGTGTTCTTCTTTACAATATTATGGTAATCGTGGAAAAAGGTACAAATATGTTTATATAAGTTGTTAGAAAGTTTATCTAATATTTTTTGAATACCAACAGCTATTTAAATAACAGTTTCCCAAACTCCTTTAAAGCGATAGATGAAATCAAGACTTGGCTACATGAAACGCTGTGTTTAGGGCCGGGCACCCTCCGTTTTGACCAGTGTTCGGTGGAACGTCGGATCTGCTCAGGGCTCTCATTGAAATAAAAGTTTATGCCGCCATCAGGCCAGACGTGGCTCCTGCCGCCCCATCGGCCCCTTTGATAAATACAAAATGAGCTGCCATTTGCCGAAAGTTTCCCCCGGCCCCGGTCTGCGGAGCGGGACAATTGATTCCGCTGTGTTCTGCTCCGTGTTGGCTCTCTTGTTATTCTTATTTTGTTTTCTGGTCCTGGCCCTGGTCCAGTGTGAAAATTGAGCAATTTCGGGCTTTAACTGCAGACCCTGCCTGGCCGAAAATGGCCACCAAATTGGCCATCGTTCGATCCTGGCCAGTTTCCTGTAATCAGCTACGTGCTTGAACGCATTAGGCACTGAGCAAGCGATTTGAATGAATCGAGCTCTGATTTATGAGGGCAATTTTGGAATGCACATCCTGGCCCAAGCTTAAGCTGGCCAGGAAGACCCTCTCGAAGCTGCGGCTCTGCTTTGCCAGCTCTTAGCCAGTCGATGGAGTCAATTCTGTGGGGCTTCGATGGCCCTTGACTCGCAACCCTTTTCAATCCCCGGACTCGACGAGCCAGAACCAATTGTGTACCCGTTTTCGCCCGAGGCTTTTAATTTCCAGGCCCTCCTTCGTCCTTTGACAATTTTGTGCTCTGCTTACCTGAAGGTCATCGCCGCAATGCCCACTTTCAAAATTTCAAAAGCCAAAAGCAGCAGCTGCCAGGCCCCGCAGTTTATTTATGCCGAGCAGGTAGCAGAAAGGATACTGGGCCGGCTAAGGATCGAGGGGAAGTGGAGAATGCCGAATGGAAAATGAAGAAAAGAAATGCAAAAACAATTCCAAGTGTGTCTTTCAGCCGGGGCCCACTTGTCGCCGTCTCTTCTGTGTCTTTGTCTCTTTCTGGGCTTCTCCGAGCCTTGGTCCTTTTCTATAATGAAGGCGGCATCAGTGATGTTAAAACAGCTGTTGTTTTTACCTAAAACTAGCTAGGTCTTATAGTGGAAATATTAAAAGCAAAGCCAAGTAATATATTTCATAAAAGAAAACGTTACTTTAAGAACTTAAATTTCCCAAAATTGTTAAATTTTAAAACAATTTATACAGTATGCCAATCACAATTCAATGAAGGCTATACAGGGAAAACTAATGGAACTAGATAATTCAATATGTGCTTGTCAAGTATTTTAAACCTTGATCCTTTTGGTCAAAATCCTAGCAGGGCTTTATCAAAGTACTAATCGTCTTTAAAGAATATTCTTAGAAGATCTGGTTTTATGCTGCCTTCTCTTCTGAGAGAACTCCTATAAAACAGGTTTAACATATGAGTAGTACTTTGAAATTAATACATTTTTCTCGCATCTATTAGCCAGAACACGTTCTCCTTTCTGTTGAACAAAAGAAGACAGATTGGGCCAGGGACATATCTGGGTTAACACCACTGGCAGTCAAAAGTAAATAAGCTTGCACAGGCAGCTCACGCAATTCATGGCTGAATTCATCGAGCGGCGCAGGCAAATCTAGGGTAGCGAGTGGGCCTAGAACACGACAAACTTATGGAAAGTGCGGCATAAATCAGAAAACATGTCGACAGCAGTGGCAACACCACACCGCCTACTTGCCTCCTTGGCTGTGTCTGTCTGTGAAGCTCACGCTCAAACACACCCGCACGCACACACGGACAGGCAGTGGCAGTGGTGTGCGCATTTCCGGTCGCTTGGCAAATTCGATTTCATGGCATTGTCACGTAAAATGCTCCCCGAATTTCATGTCAATGAATTTTCTTTTTTATGTCTGTCTCTTTGTACATTGTACTGCTCGCGTGTGTGCCAGTGTGTGTGTTAACTTATTGTAGTCTTAACGTTTTGCTCAAATGGCTCTCTTTTCCCCCTTTCAATTTCAGCAAACTTTGCCCGTCCAGAGTCAACAATTTTGATTCTATTTACACATTATTATGGCAGGAATTTCGCCCCTGATCGGGTTGTCTGTCGGCTGGGGAAGCAGGGCTCTGGGAAGGAGCTTGGGAAACCCTTGCCCCGTTTCGTATTTAATTATTTAAGGATTTACTTTGGCGCTGTTCAATCTTTTGTGCAAAGCCCTGGGAATTCGCAAATGCGAGTGAAGGGAAACTCCCGAAGAGTGGCAGGTGTCAGGTGTCCCAAGTATCCTTGAAGAGGGCTTCCGAAATAGTATTTAATGATATGCGATTAGCACTTTGGTTCAGCAACCAATATTGGCGAAAGTCAGGAATTGTGTGTTGTTTTAAAGGGAACTTTAATGTTATTATTAATGGGTATTATTATTATATAAAAGAATAATAAAATTTTAGCAACATTTTATGTGAAATAAATGTGTGATAACTAGACTTCTTACTGAAAAATTCAGAAAACCGTAAGAGTATCTCGATGCCCTTGACTTTATCAGGGATTTTAAATTCAAATCATTTGAGTGACACCCACATAATGAAATAAGTGATTACAACGCCTTAAAAGCATAGATATTTTCCCATTTAAATCCATAATTGAGTTGCTTTAGTGAAAATGCGGGGCTTTGGTGATTGGGCTCAACTTCAACACTGCCACCATTTCAAATGTGAAACTCCCCGGCGGGATTGTGGCTGCTTTAACTTCTGGGGGGTTTTGGGGGCCAGCCATTCGAATTCAACGCGTAATTGTACAATGAGCAAATATGATAAGCAGCTTTCAAGTTAATGATGCGTGCTACGTACATGCCCCACCACGAGGCACCGCCACCAGCGCGATTCCCCGGCGCCCACTCGGACCCACTTATCGGCAGAAATCAGAAATCACAAATCATTTTCATGGGAATGTGCGTGTGCTCCAATTAGGCCACCAGCAGGCAGAGAGAGACGGGACAGGGACAGGGACAGGGCAACGCCATGGATAATTCAAAAATATTGATTTCCCAAGTTATCGGGGGAAATTCTGAAAAATCCCCGCGACTTGCAGGCATATCAATTGCGGCATTTTGAGCTACGAACCCCACAGCCCCACCCAGCGGTGCGCTGAACATTCCCCTCCATCGACAGACAACATTTTGCGCTTTTCATTAGCCAAATTAAGCTCGCAAAACTTTTGCCGGTGCCCAGGAAAATGTAATTTCCATTTCCATTTAAACTCTTTGTTTATTCACGAGAGAAGAGATCTGGAGAGGGTTAAGCTGCGGAGGATGAGGAGTGCTTGTCGCAGTTCTTGTCTTAGTGCCCATAAACTGTAGAAAAAGTTTACACAAAGAAAAAGTCAATTCTCGTGTTCTCATTTAGCACAGAGCGAAAAATAAGGATTGAATTTAAACGAGTTTGAATATTTTGTTAGGGATTTTGAGTTGTATTTCGCACTACATAATAACAAACAAATAATACAAACAAACATGGTTTTATTGCTTGTATCATATTATATAATTTAAATACTATACCAAAACTATGAAAATCCTTTTGAAAGTCTTAATTAAATATAAATTTATAAGTTTGAAGTATGGGGGATTTCTTTTTAAGGAAATATTACTTTTTCAAGGTCTCTGATAATTCAGTTAGGATCTCCCATTAAACGATAGTTCGGTTCTTGGGTAGCTAATGCATTCTTTTCTCCTCTAGAATATTAAATTTTTCTCCATAGAAAGGCTCTGGATTTTCTCTGTAGTTCCTCAAGTTTTCCAAGTGAGGAAATGAAAAGTCCTTTGAAAGTATTAATTAAAGATTTATTTAAAAGTTTAAAGTATTGGGGAATATTAATTAAGGAAAGGAAAGTTATAGATATAATTCAGTTCCTAGGTAGCTAATGCTTTCTTTTTGGCTCCTCTAGAAAATTATAACTTTTTCAATAAAAAGGCCCCGGACTTTCTTTTTAGTTCCTTAGGTTTCCAGGTGAGGAAATGAAAATTCCTTTGTTAGTCTTAATTAAAGATTTATTTATAAGTATGAAGTATTGGGGAATAGTATTTAAGGATCTAATAAGTTTTATTTCAAGGTGTCTCTGAAAATTCAGTAAGCTTACTCCCAATACACGATATGTTAGTTCATAGGTAGCTAAAGCATTCCTCTCTCCTCCTCTAGAAAAATATACCTTTCTCTATAAAACCTCCATGATCTTCCTTTGTAAATATACTCCCAATATACAACAGTTCAATTCTTAGGTAGCTTTATATTCTCCTATAGAAAATTATAACTTTCTCTCTAAAAGGCACTTCCCTTTAGTTTCCCTTGTAGGTTCTTTTAGTTCCTCAAATTTTCCAAGTGTGTCTACGATGTTTCGTTGCGGTCTGGATACGGGCGCTGGAAAAGATTTGCATGCATAGTGCAGGGCGCTGGAGTTGACCTAAAAGTCGGGGAGCGAACCTCGCCCCGCTCCTGTGGCCAGCAGCAAATTGGTTTTACCGGAGGGTCTCCGGGCTCAGCCCAAGGCCTTGCCGGCTCGTTTGGCTTCCTCGCGTTTCATTTGGTTGCATGTGCGGCCCGGGCAGCTGCATTGTTGTACTGAAGAGCTCTGGCTTCCTGGTGCAGTTTGCCGTTTGCAGTTTGTGGAGTGCAGTTAGCCGTTTCTGTGGCCGGTGCACGCCAAGTGCCAACATTCATTAAACGGCCATAAACAAGTGGCGCAGATTGCGTTGAAAACAGAACCCAGCTACGAGCCAAAGCGACAGCAGCCCCGCAAATGGATGCCACGTCCCAAGGAACACGCAACAGTTCTTATTTATGGGCTGCCTTTTCCTAAAGTGCACAGAAAAATCGAGGAAAAATCGGTCTGGTAATAGTTTTGGTTTATGAACTCGAAAAACTTAATTTTACGCCAAGAATTAATCTAGGGCTTAACTGGACTTTACGTAAGAATTTTGCAGAGAGCACAGTTTGTTATGTATTAGTATATTTTCATTGGCTTAGATACAGAAAATATTTTTCCATATAAACTATATACATTTAAATTCCCCCGTATCATTGATTGATTTATTCCTTATTTATTTTTCCCCATTGGAAACTTTTCGGTTCCTCTGATTGGTTAATGCTTTTCGCTTTCCGCACAAAAGCTTATTGACAATTACTCTCTGGCTGAACTCTCTGGCTGATCAGCAAAGTGAACAAATGCCAGCAAATAATTATAGAGAGCGTGACTAAGCGCGATTGGATCTCCCCAGCATTTAATATTTTAGTAGGCAACTTGAACGAGTTTTCCTTGGAATCAAATCAATGGGGTTTGAGCGCCAACTGTGGCAGTGACTAATTCGGCGATGACAAGTTCCCCCTAACGTTTTCCGGCTTCCTTGAGACGCGACCTTGGCTCCCAGCTCCAAGGCAGGATGCATCGGAAATTAGGGCATCGGAAATAAGGAGGAAATGTTGTCGGAATAGCAACGGCAGTGACACCTCAAAGCATTTTAATCAAATCATACAAGTTGACATGTGGCTCTGAAGTGCAAGGGAAATATAGAAAAGAGGTGAGATAGAGAATTATTTTGTAGTTGAGGTTTTTAGTATATAATGAAGTACCTATTCTGCTATCGAAGGTTTTTTAAGGAAATTATAAATACACAAACTGTTCGTCAATAAAAATAAAAAGATCTTTAGAATAATTAAAATATATTTCGCACACTTCTATACAAGTTTTTAAGTATAAAATAACCATTGGGTTTTCTGGTCTTTTCCAGGAATTCTAAACTAGATAGGCTCTTTAATAGTTAGAATATAATTATATGAAAATAAATAGCACAGATTAATGTTTTCTTTGAAAATCTGAAATATACAATGGACTCTCCAGTAAAGAACATCCCCCATTCGTTGTCAATGGCTTTCTAGTTTTGTTTGTTTGGTTTTTGTGTATCCATTTCCAGCTGTGCCCAGCGGAGACTAGCCAAGGCAAGCGCATTTCATATTTAATTAAAATCGAGGCACCCACAGACACCCGCAAACAAACAAGCACACATGCAGGCACACTCGCACACTCGTACACACACACTCAAACACTCTCGCACACCCACCAAATCGTATGCCTAATACACACAACAACGATTTAAACGGGGCGACTGTGTGTGTTGCCCCAGCGACGTCGTCTGGAAAATGGTAATAACAAAACGCTGTGCAAATATTTAAAATCTTCCGAATGCCGCATTAATGAGCTTTTATTTTGATGGCGATAAGAGCAGCACACACACATGTTAAGTTGGTAACAAATTATGGCTAATTCGCAATTGCTTTATGCTAAACAGATGCGAGTGTAGGAAAAAAATTGGGTAATAATTTGCCAGCGAAAAATCAAAACAGAGTATATGTGGCGCCATCAGCTGCAACGCCCACCGCCTACCGCACTCCGCCCACACTTGCTGGTCAGGCGGGCGTGGCAATTAAAGCGCGTGACGGAAGCATTCTGCCGCCACGCCCACGAATTTTCCGCCGCAGGAGAATCCGCCCCAGTGCACTGAGAAAACTAGAAAATTGGCAGTAGATTCATGAAATTGATGAATAACTTTTGACAGAGAATTTTATCCTAAATCAATTGATTTTTATCAAATCTATATAGGAATTTCCTTTCAAAGAATCTTATGTTATATTTTGAATAATAAGGGAATATTATATTAATATTCCTCTAATACATAACAGATATAAACAGCTGGGAAGGCGTAGCTTTGTAAGTAGAACAAATACTTAAAGTTAGGCATAAAAACCTGAGCGTTTTGGCTTTTTTTTCGCCATGTGCTCTTACAGTCCGAATTGTAGGCATTTGTTAATAATTCTATTTCAATCAAGTTTCCCTCGCCCCGCTCCTCGTGGCTCTCCCAGCTGCTTTTCGCCGCTCCCCGCATATTTCTCTTTGTTTTCGCTGCCATAATTCATTTCGCGCTTTGCTGGCGGCGGCGCGGTGAAAAGCGCCGGGGAAAACATTGAAAGGGCGGCGGAAAATGCAAAGAATTCGCAAGGAAAAAAAACCAGGGAATTGTGAAAAGCAAGGATCGTGTGTGTGCTGTGTGTGTGTGTCGGTGGTCCTTATTAAGTGGTTCGAGTGCTGATTTATAGCACTTTACCGTCCCGTCACGCCGGTTATCCCGTCAGCTTCAAGCTGAAGGACAGGACACTCGTCCGGTGTCCTTCGTGCCTTTGGCGGGCACACCCAGCTCATTCGCTTAAAGTTTTAAGCGCTCGCTTTGCAGTCAAAGTGGGTTTTGGCAGATAAATGTTTTGCACGCGGATTACTCATACGCCAGGTAGGTTTTTCGTTTTTTCTCCACGTTGAAGAGCGAGATAAAAACACACCGCACTTTGCCTAATTGAAGCCGGCGCAAAAAGTAACAAAGTTGTTGATTAATTTAGCCGCAAAATTAAATGCAAATAAAATTGTAACGCCTCAACTTTGCGGCGATGGATACTCGGTCAATTACTCGCTTTTTTGTGTGTTTGTTTTGTATGTGAGCAAATTTCTCTTTGAGCTGCAATTAGAAATGGGTCTTCGAAAAAAGGTACAGAGTATTTTCACTTTTCTGGTAATAAATTACTGGGCAATTTAACTGAGTTTATTTTAAAGGGAAAGGGACCTTTTTACTTAGCTATAGGTACTGTACTTTAATTATAGTTAATACAAATTGTATATTCACCATACATGAGCTCATTTTATTAAGATAAAATAAGAATAACTTGACAAAACCAGTTTAAGACAATAAGTTTTAACTATAATATTAATAAAAAATTTTAAAAATACCACAGTTCTCGTTTAAATTTCATGAATACCGAAGTATTTCTTGCAATTAAATTATATTTCTATTGAATTCAAGTGCAAAACTAATATTTATAATCCCTTGTTTCCAGTAGTGTGCCAAAATAGTTTATTTATTGATTAACTAAATTGAAATCTCTCTTGAAAAATGCCCCATAATTTCAAAAATTTCAAAAACGTTCTTTGTCAGTTCATTGTCTTGCTGTCTGAATGGTGTTATTTTTTTTTTGGCAAGTTGCAAAATTGACTTGAACTAGATTTTCCCAACTCAGGCGCTAGCCGAATGTTTACACTAGCACTCAGAATATATCTTTCGCTGCCCATTCACAGAACAAAGAACGAAACGGATGCAATAAAAAGGTGCCAAGTCTCAGGCGAATTAATATATTTACGGATCCATGGATTGCCCAAGCAGACGGCCGTAATAAACTGACTGTAAAACTGACTTATGGACATTACTCGGATCGCTTCGATCGCTGCCGGATTCGGATTGACCCAAATAAATTTTCCAGCGGGCCCCAGAAATGGATTTTCGCTTGGGTCAAGTGCAACAGCGTCGGCCAGCGTTGGGCATAAACATTTTATAGTTTCAATAAATATAAAATTTGGAGAGCCATTAAAATCGGATCGAAACCTGCGAGAGCGGGAAAAAGATTTGCATTTGTTTGTTGCCGTTCTTAGCGATTTTTGGTTTTTTTGTTCGCCGCCGAGTTTTATGTCTTTTAAATAATGTGAGTGTGCAAGATTTTCGGATGCGAGTGTGTACACAATTTTCTGCAACATTGAGAATCGCTCGTGCAAATATAAACAAGTTTTTAAGTTTGTTCAGAGCTCAGAGACGGCATCGGCGAGCAGCAAATTACGCATACGCCATGTACAGCATGAAGTCTTTGCAAGAGGCTTCTATTACTCAGGCACTCAAGTTTTGAATGAAAAGAAAATTGAAAACTAAATTTTCACTGTGATAACTAAATTTTCACTGAGATAACCTTTCTGTTTAAGTCGATTAAGAACAACTAATTTCAATTACTCTATTAGATGGGATTATCTGCTTTTGCCGGCCAAAGTTTGGATTTCATTAACACATTTCAGTTTCTGTTATGCTTTGCCTAACTTCGTTAGGAGAAAGACATTTTGTTGCCATTTTCGGTGTGGCCTTTATTTATTTTGCTTGATTTCTTCACTCGTAGTAAATTGTGGGTAAACAAAAATGAAAGGAAATTCGTTTCTCGGTACTTAATTTTATTTATAGCGCTAAAGGAAAGAGTACTAATACCATAAACAATGTTTTCTCTTTCATTGAAGTTAAATTTCATTTATAAGGGATTTTTCTTTGAGGTTTTCTAGTTAGAAATCAAGAAATTCTATTTGAATTTAAATGGTTTTATTTGCTATACATAATTTAATTAAGTTTAAAGTGTAAAATTGTAGATATCAATCATTCCTAAATTCGTAAATCGGATTGAGCAATTAATTTTCCCTGACTTATGCTAAAACTTTCACATTTAACTTGTTCTTTCTGCTCTTTAAGTTCGATTCCTGTTCTGGGCTTTCCTGCCATTGGTTTGCCACGACTGTCTAAATGATCTGGCGATTAATTATTTGCCAATTTACCCTCATCAACTTCTTGGCGAGGCCTCTAATTAGAAGGGCGCGAAGGCTCAGCATGGGCTCAGCACTGTAATAGAGAGCCCCATGTGTGCTCGCCGCGGTAAAGGGGAACGGATGCCTCGACATTTCAGGGAATTATCAGACATTAAACTCTTTATGAAAATGCTAAATAATGAACCTGGCGAATCGTAAAACCGGCTGAAATACCGCCAGACATTCGTGCCTATATACATTATGTATATGTATATATATGTATAAGAGTTTGGGTAATTTTTTAATAAGTATCCAACGCTTCTTCGAGCACATTTTCCAGGAATTTACCTGTGTTTCTGCTGGTGTGTGAGTGTGCGTGCGTCGTAAACATTTTTATTGGCCATTTTCAACATGAGAAGCTATGAAAGGATATGCCGAGCCAGGTCGGAAAATGCTTTATGATGGCAGAAAGACAGAGACAGAGACGGCAAGGCAGAGGCAGAGGCAGAAAAAATGAAACATTTTCATTTCCATTTTCGTTCTCGCTTTCGTTCTTGTTGTTTGTCATGGCCCATTCAATTATCTTAATATTACGCATACGCCGCATGGGCTGCCAAAGCATTTCGGTGCCAGGCCAGGAAGGGGAGCTGGAGCATCTCGGGGCTGGGTTTGATGGCGAACCATTACCAATGGGCCAGAGGAAAAACTAATTACCGAGTGAAAGGGAGAGAGGGTTTCGAAAACAAACAAGACTCTCGAGTATTTCGGCCTGAATGCGTTTATTGATCCCGGAATGCGGCCTAAATGGGCCTGGGATTGTGGTCGGCTCGCGGTTCGCACTTACCTCCTGGCGATTTTCCAGCGGACTCCAGTATCCTTCCTTCCCCCCAGCCAGCCAGCTGTCTCGTCCTTATCTCCACTGATTGATTCACAATTTATTTTCACTTCTTCATTTGCACTTTGGTTTCGTACACAATACGCTTGGCTTGCTCTGAATTTAATAAACAAAATGTGTTGTGTTGGGCTGCCGTTGTTGGTTGGAAGGGTCTCTCGGCTTTGGGGCTGGGCCTTAGTTGGGCATCTCTCATTTAGATTTTATGCATATTTTAATTGCGCGCAGATACAGACGGGACGAAAGACGGAATCCGCACTGGATTCGTTCCCACCCAGCCACTTTTCCCCCGAGGCGGAAGCCAACAATGGACCATGAATAGGTCCCGGGGCTCCTGCTGTGGTCATTGCACTTGGCACAATTTCTTTTCCACTCTTTGTTTTCGTTTAATTGAAAATTAGAGCGAGCCGGGGGGCTACAACTTTGAGCTGTGCTGTGCCGGACAGGATTTGCATTCCTACCTCCCAGACCCACCCAGGCCGCGGCGCTTTGTTTATTAAACTTCAATTAGGCAAGTTTTTTCCAATTAAAATTGTGCGCTGCAATTTTAAGGGTTCCTTTTCTCCGGCTTTCTGGCCGGTACAACTTTTCAAGTGGTGCCTTTAATTGGTTTTCGTTGCCTCTCTGGGGCTCGACTGCATTGTTTCCCATATCAATCTCAGTCAGCCAGGCAACGACATTGATAAATGCAAGAGGGGCCTGGACGAAGAAGCTCCCGGAAGGGGTTGTGACTTTCAGACAATTTAAATAATGAAAGGAATGTCGCACTCCTTAAAAGCCAAACAATTTAAATATTAACCTTTTCTCTTTATTAAATTGTTCCTACCCTATCTTAAAAGGAAAATGGAATTTAGAGGACGAAACACTGCATGAATCAATTTCCTTTCGTTAATAATTTAGTTACAAATTAGCTGATTGGATCTTATTATTTCATACAAATAAGTAAATACTAATCAGTGTTCTTATTGCTAAGAAACATATATTTTATTCAAATAATTGACATAAAAATATGTCAATACTAATCAATGTTCTTTTTGTTAAGATATCTATTCTATTCATATAGTGAAAATGTGAAATAAATATGTTAGTTATATATGGACGCACAATTTTCTTGAAAGTATTGTAGAAAATCTAAACTGATTGGAGTTGGCTACGTCTTTAAATATTTATAGAAAAGAGCAACAACTGAAACACTTAACAAATAGAAGGAAGAGCTGGTGATAATGGATGGATTTTTCTTGTATCTGCAAGCTTTACTCATTCCATCCTACGCATCTATATAAAATATATCTATAAGCGTTTAAGATTGTCAGGATAAATGTTTTTAGAGAGACCTTAAAAAGGTCAGAATTTCTTAACTGCGCATATAATATTTACGATTTAAAAAGGGTGGAATTATTGCGTATATAAAACCTTTACTAAAACCTACAAATTCAGAGAAACTGTGAGATATATAGGATACTTTTTTACAAATGTTGTTTGTTTTTAAAGTGAGCTTAGGTCTCGGCTGCATTTAACAATGTTAAGCAGCTGAATCTAATTGCAAAATAATTTTTTAGGATAAAATACCCCCTCAAAAATTGGAATTTTCATTAAAGTTCAACTAATTGTAATGTAATTGCAGAAATGTAGCACCTGTTTTACCAGCGCAGGGGTGTCTGGATGCACCAAGAATAAATATAAACAAATATAAACAACCCCATGCCCTGCCCCGCACTCGTTCCCCCACCCGTGCCCATTCTAATACCCAAACTCCGCCGCCGCGTGTGCGTGTGTATCTGTGTTCGGAGTAGTATCTGTGTGTGGGGTATTTCACTTATTTACACTTTACTTCGGCTGCTGCTGCTGCTCACTTGTTCGCGCCCGTTTTCAAAGTTTTCCCCTTCTCGATTTGCTGTGTTTTCCGGGTGCCACCTGCGTTTTCACCGCTGCGAGCACCAGACGCTTTCAACTTCGACGAGGAACTGAGCGCCGGACAATTGGCTCGGAAAGCCGAAAGCTTTCGGCCCAGAAACAAACTGGAAATCGGAACATGGCACAGAGAATCAAGAGCACGGCATGGAGAGAGCGGTTGGCGGAAAGGAGCACGAGCTTCTGGTGGCTGTTGCTGCTTTGTTTTCCTTATTTAAATGGGCCAGGAACGGGGCAGAAACACTTGTGGCTCAAAGGCGGCGGGCTGGCCGAGTTGCCGCGGCCAGGTAGCTGGCAACATGGCCAAAATGTTGCCGCTGCGATTAAATTATGTTGCCATGTGCACTTTTTCAGTTTGTTTTTTTGTTGGTCAATTAATATTGGCCACCGCTACGAGTGTAAACACTTTGCTGGCCATCTGTTTTGGCCAAACTGGCGGCCGATAAGATAAACAACACCTACGGCGAATCCGCTTGCTGCCTCATGTTGCCCGATTCGATTTCTGGGATCTCCTCGGTGCCCGGGCCACGCGGAGGAGCGTCGGAGCCGTCCGTTGCGGCGAGCTTTGGGAGCCAGCGGCGTTCGTTTCACTTCCACTCCGTTTCACGGAGTAAACCCCCTATTAATACGAATCTCCTAGGCGGCCGACGAGGTGACAATTCCATTTAGGAATTCCGGCATAGCTTTATATCGGACAGGACAATTCCAGGCATTCTAGCGCACGTTAGCGTCGACAATGAAAATAGCCATAGCTTTGTTATACCCACTGACGAACCCTTTTAAATACTTGAAAGATATAGAAAAATGTTTGACTAAATTCGGGCCAGGTATAAATAAAGTTATATGGCCATTATGTATGTGATCTAAGTAGAATGTGTAATATAAGGTAAGCATTTCTATTTAAAATCAAACTGAGAAAAAAAAACGTAACTTGGCCAAAACAGCTCTAATTTCAAATCGGAAAGCCTTTGTTTCTTTGTTCCCCTTAAAAAAGATTTTAACGGCGATTCGAAATATGAATGGCATTTGGCTGTCATTCTATTTTTGGCCAATTAATGCTCTCCAGAACACATCAAGAACGCGATTTTTTTTCCTTAAATCGGCACTTTTATATCCTAATTTTTGGTCAAATCATTTTTAACGCAATATTTTATTATTAAATAATTAAGATTTAAGAGGCGAATCCGAATAAAAACGGCATATGGCTGCCATTCCATTTTTGGATAAATAAAGCTCTTCAGAAGACATCAAATGCGGATTTTTGGGTCCTTAAATCGGCAATTTTATATCCTAATTTTTGGTCAAATAATTTTTAAGGCAATATTTTAATAATAAATAATTAAGATTTAAGCGGAGATTCCGAATATAAACGGCATTTGGCTGGCATTCCATTTTTGGCCAAATTATGCTCTTCAGAAGACATCAAATGCGGATTTTTGGGTCCTTTAATCGTCATTTTTATGTTCTAATTTTTGAACAAAGCTAAATTAAGAATAACCATAACATGGCCAAAACAGCCTTGAAAACAGCGATTCGGAATATATATGGCTTTTGGCTGTCATTCCATTTTTGGCGAAAATATGCTCTCCAGAAGACCGCAAGTATGCGGAATTTTGGGTCCTTAAATCGCCATTTTTATGTTCTAATTTTTGAACAAAGCTAAATTAAGAATAACCATAACATGGCCAAAACAGCCTTAAAAACAGCGATTCGGAATATATATGGCTTTTGGCTGTCATTCCATTTTTGGCCATAAT